>CAUYRH010161437.1:0-13254 GCA_963574655.1 Perodicticus potto
ATGACAGGCACAGGATAAAAAGAGGATTTTTTCATAGGTCTTGTGCTGAACTACTGACTTTCCCAGGGTGTGAGACCAGTTCAATAAGTGCCTTTTTCTCGCCAGGAGTTCTCATCTAATTAAAATTTCATTCTCTATAGAACCTTGGATTGCAGATTAATGGGGTTTTACATAAGAGTGCAGTGGATTTGGGGTAACTGTTTCAATGCCACGAGGTACAGTGTGCCTTTGTTTATAACAGCTCCTGAAGGCCATCAGAAAGCAGCACAGAATGTGGGTGAGAACCTCTACCATTTTTTTTAATAAGAGAAAAGTTTATTTCCAAATACCATGTGCATAGGGGGAGCCACAAGAATGATTACCCAATGTCTCATTAATCATCAGATATTTTTTCTTAATTTTTATTAATGTTGCTTTATTGTTCTTACCTCATTTCTCAGAGGTTCTCAACATAGCCACGGATTTGTTCTTTTTTTGTTTGTTTTTTTTTGTTTTTTTTTTTTGCTGGTTCAGGTTCATTGGGGGTACAAAGAAGTAGGTGGGACTTTATGTACCATTAAGTTTTTCACCATTCTCATGTAGTTCAGTGGGTGGCTTTCAAGCTTCAGAAAGAAAATCCTATCAGCTGCCCTAATATACGTCATTGTCCCTGCCACCTTCCTGACTTGAATCTTTTTTTGACTAAGCTATTTGGAGCAAGACCAACAAACAATGCCAAAACACAAAGCTCTTGAGGGGAATAAAGCACGTCCTCCCAGAATACTGGCAGCTAGTGAAGTCAATGGGAATGACGGAAGAAAGTTGCAATCATTATGAATGATGAGTGGAGTGAAGGGAGGGAGCAGATTTCTTGCGTCCCGTCCACAGCTGGGACATCAGTCATCCTGTGGCTCCCCTGAAGCTTGGCTAAAAGCAGGGGCACCTGCACTCAACCACTAAAGGCATGTACATTAATTTCAACTTTAGAACAGGGGCTTTTTCCAGGGTGAGCAAGTCACAAGTTATATTTACCCTCTTTAGCCTCCTTGGTTTGTTGGTAGGCTCACAGTAGGCTGGGGGTTGTGAATGGATATTGTTCATGAACTTGCCGCACACACAGGACAGAAAAAACACCAACCTCTGATTCTTTTCTTCCTTCCTTCTTCTCTTTTCCCCATCTATCTCCCGCCCTCTCACTTTCACTCCTGTGTTCTTTTTAAATATCTTTCCCTTTTTTTTTTTCTTTCATCAAATAAAACTCGCATCTCAGAAAGGACGGACATAAAGTTCTGCAGGATTATAAATGGTGGAGTATAATTTCTGCTCTGAATTTCCTTGTAGTGAGAATGATGAGAAAATTGGTGAGCTTTGCAATTCCCAGTAGTACTAGGGGCTATGCTCAGAAGTCTTAACTGTATCTAGAAGCAAAGAGCAGCAGGCAGTGTGGGCAAAAGAGTCGGAAGGCTTTCCCGGTGCCCTGACATCTGCATGACAAAGCAGAAGAAGAGGAGTCACGTGGGAAAGCACATCAATAAGCAGGCCTATCTTATGTGAAATTAAAACACTTTCGAGAGTTGATTCCAAGCAAGGGCTTTGAACCAACTAAGAATCTATGTAGCAAAGTCAGCTAAAACCACAGGCTCCCAGGTAGCTCTTCTGACAGCAAATGAAGGATGGCCACATGAGAATACTGTAGAAAGAACAGCTGAACACCCACCAGCCTTCTTAGCAATGCAAACATGGGTGAAAAATGCTTATATGAATATGCATCACAGACAGAGACCAATCACCACCTCAGACCCTGAGAAGAGACAAAAATGACTGAATCCATTTTGCATACTTCTATCCATCAAGGGCAATAATCTGTCAACAGTGTGATGGTCTACCTACTAAAGGCATTAATGCTCATTACAATATATTTTGTTTTTTACATCTTTGTCTTAACTTCATATGTTTTATTATTTCATGTCAGAATTTCCCTTAAGTTCTGTTTCCATAACAATTAACTTGTTAGCATATGGAAAATAAATTACTTTTCACAAATGAAATATAAGTAGACCCTTACTCCATTAGTCTGCTTAATGTTCCTCTTTTACTTAATTTACCCATTTACTGAATGTTCTTCTTAGCTGTAAGTACTAGAGTTTCTTCTTTAGCTTTAACATTGTGAGACTTCAGAATATGGATGTACTGAATTATCTGTCACAAAATAAATGTTGAAAGTTACTTGAATTGTCTGGTTTTAGAGTGTAAAAGCAAGGCACATCTAAATGAAAATTGCTATATCTCTTCTATAACTTTATTAAGTAAATGGTCAACTAACAATTTTAGCACCCTAGGCAATCTGTGTTCTTAAGCACAATTCGTTAGCTCTTTCATACATCTTCATAATAAGGATTTCAGTGGGTTTCTTGGACACTTAAAAAGTGTGCTTATCACCTATGTAGACTTTATTTTCTCAGTTCACTTTCACAAAACACAAGCTTAAGGGGAAAGAGACAAGAAAATCTCTTGAGTTTTAGTAGTAGTAGTAGAGTTGAGTGTTAGTAGTAGTAAAAAGTCAGAGAATCACTGCAATCTTGATAAGGAACAGGCCCCATTCCTGGGGACCCTGTAGACTGGCCCTTCCCCAGGCTTCCTCCTGCCATTTTTTGACATGTTGCCTATAAGTGTCTTATTTGTCTTCCTTTCATCAGAAAAATATTTTCTAAGTGGTGATTAAATTCTCGTCTTGCACATGCCCAAGAAGCCAATGCCATCAGACAATGAGGCTGTCCCGAGGTTAACTTCTACTGTCAGTCTGCACCATCTCCCACACTGAGTCACCGCCAACAGGACTCCCACTGATTCTTCACAAAAATATAATATCCAAATATTCCTGAGAGACAGAGATCTCAGAAGGTCCTAATCTCTTTCTCTCCTCCATGTCTCAATGTCCTATACAGCATGTGTGTTTATATTTCTGATGTTTTCATCTTATGAGTAGATGTTACAGAAAGCAAAAGGAAAAAATCTTGATGATTGTAATTTGCTTCTGTTCATGCCCATTCCCCCTTCTCCTTTTATCCTACCACCATAACATCCATCCAATTAGAGTTCTAGGTTGTAAGGCAGCTTACGTATTGCCATCCTCTTCATGAATATTTCCATATATAGGCTATTGCTTAATATGGCAGGATAGATAACATTATCCCTTGGTGGATAGCAAGAAAGATTGTTGGCAGGTTTATTCTCCCTTCTAATTTTCTGCTACATCTCAAGTTCATTTCACTGCTTGTATTCTTATAACATAGTCATTTTGCAAACACCCATTTTCTACGATTGTATTTTCCGAGTAACAGCATTTACCCAGAGAAGTTATTTGAATAGTGAACACTGTGGTGTTTTAAATGCATCCTATTCAAGTTAGTTCCTTTAAACTTTCTTTTCTGTCCTGTTGGACCTGTATGTGAGTTCACCATGGCCTGAGAAATAATTCAAGGTTTGTAGTTATTTAAAAAAAAAAAAAAAAAAAAGTGGAAGAATGAGTGAGAATGAGAATATGAGAGAGGGTCAACTGGTGAAGTAAAATGCTCTAGGCCACTCTCAAGCTCATCCTTTTGTCAAGTTGCTGTTTCAGTTTTACCACAACTCTCCAGTTAAGAAAGCAAGATGAGCAAAAATGAATCCAAGAACACATCACACGAGGGTTACCTAAAATAAAACTGCAAACACTGGAACAAGACAAGGAAATACATCAATAGAGATGCTAAAGATAAATGAATAAAAACAGTAACAAGAAGAAGATATTTTCTAGACAACCTGTGTAAAACTATGTTCTTGGAGGACAATGAGGAATTGCAGAAAGGAAAGCTCTTAGGGGCTGTAAGATGGGAAGAAATGCCCAGAGAGAGGGCTGTCCTGGATACTGGGCTGCCAGCAATAGACAAAATCTGTTTTATTAGTGAGCTCTTAACTGGGTTTATTATATTTGCATGAGAGTTACCTTTTACATTTACTATTATCCTTTACTATTGTGAGATGATAAACAGGAAATTAAGAAGAAAAATTAAGAGGAGAAAGATACAATAGGCAAAAGAGGGGAGAGGCGGGGAAGCTAGGCAGACATTGGAAGCACCCCTGCCCTTATTTATGGGCAATACATTCCCAAACCCCCACAGTACCCCTGAAACTATGGCTAGTCGTGAACCCTACATATACTATGTCATTTTTTCTTAATCTTGTTAACCAAGATGTCTCCTAAATAACTCATGGGCATACAGCACATGGATACAAGGGGCGAAAAGATGATTCACATCTTGGGTAGGACAGAGCAGGTGACTGTGAGATTTCATCATGCTATTCAGAAAGTGCGAAATTTCAAACCCACGAATTGTTTTTGTCAATAATTTTCCATTTAATGTTTGATCGTGGGTAACAGAGACCTCTGAAAGTAAAACCACAGGTAAAGGGAAAGTATTTATATATATATA
Source organism: Perodicticus potto (assembly GCA_963574655.1). Lineage (NCBI taxonomy): Eukaryota > Metazoa > Chordata > Mammalia > Primates > Lorisidae > Perodicticus > Perodicticus potto. The sequence goes on from CAUYRH010161437.1 coordinate 4,452, forward strand.
TATGTTACAAAGCCTGCCTTAATGTTTCCCTCAGCTTAACCCAATTGTACACAGGATTCTTTCCACCTGACTTCCCTCTTCTAAAGTAAAGTGTTTACTGTAGAAAACTTGTAATTGTAAATCCTTACCCCCCACCCCCGCGTGTTGAGATGCAAATCATTTTAAAAACCTGTTTTACTCTCTAGAAATGTCTTTCTCAAGGACCTGAGAACCATTTGCATGAAATGTAAACATTAAGAAAGACAGTGCCTCTATCTCAGTTTCTGTGGGAGGTTTAGAAGCTTAACCTCCCAGGGGGAAACTCTACTCAAGTTGTAATACTTGTCATGAACACACAGGAAAGTTTACTTTTCTTTTGGGCAATGTTAGTTAGCAAACACAGATGGCCTACGATTGCTGCCTTACTCTAGTTCTTAAAACTCCATCATTCTTCTCTCTCAGTGGGGTTGAATTCAGACTCACTTTTAGTTACTTTCTCATGTGGGGATGACGTTGAATAACATCTTTATTGTCTGTTTAATAGTGAGCTCTTAACAGTGTTTATTATATTTGCATGAAAGTTACCTTTTACCTTTACTATTATTCTTTACTATTGTGAGATGATAAAGAGGAAATTAAGAATAGAAATTAAGAGGAGTTAATTGTCCAGTTTTTTTTGCTTTGATGTCTACAACAAAGATACTTTTACCCATCCATTTTCTATTTCTGCCTTGATTCAATGGAGAATGGGGAAAAAGTTAAATAAATATAAATCAGGTCTCCTCTTTGTAACATGCCCGCCATATCCATGGGCATCCTCTTTGAGCCTTCCTCTCTTAATTTCTCTTAATTTATCAAATGAGCTCTTATTTTGGTTACTATGAGGATACATGTAAAATTTTTGGCATAAAACAACCAATAAACATTTTCCACTGCCTTTTTAAATCAACTACTGTATAGTGTACCCCAAGGTATGGATTCTAATTGTAACTCTTCATAAGCAGCTTTTGGGGATGATGTTACAATCAGACATCTGCTGACAATGGATGCTTATCAAAAGAAAACATTAATAGACACCTGCTCCTGGGCAATTGCCTTTCTCAAGTTAGAATGAATATAGTGTTAAGATGAACTTCATAGAGTGGGCATTGTTTTCATCATCTGTACAGCACACAGAAGTCTTTTTTTTTTTTTTAATTATTTTTTATTGAGTCATAACTGTGTACAATGATTCTGGTCAACAAGACACCTCTTCAAGGATAATTGGCCTTCTGTCTGGTGTGCTCTTTATCCTAAATTTGACTTTGTCCGTAGAAAGTATAAAGTTTTACACATATATTTCCACCTACATACCCACAGCTATACATATATACTTATATGCATATATATGTGAATCTGTATATCTCTATATGTATAATGAAACTCAAAGTAAATACATTTGTTATGAAAATGGTTCTTAAATTAGTATTGCTGATATGGTATAAGTAACTATCTCCACATTTGTCAGAGGTAATACAGCAGCCCAATTTTACTTAGCAGAAAATGTAGAGAAACGGTTAAAGTCTTACATTATCTCTATTTGGCTTCATATTTTTGTTTATGGCAGATTACTTTCCTAAGTGAATTTTTCTCCAGCTGTTATGGAAAAAAAAGAAATGGGAGTTTTAGAAAACCAAATTGTGGAATGGTGTTTTTTTTTCAAGAATATGTTTGGAGTTTGGTGAAGTAAGCCCAGTTTTTATATTCTTTTACAGGAAAATAAAATCAGTTCAGCATTTATGTGTTAAAACATTCACTGAGTCTTCAGAGCTGAAACCCTTCCCTGAATTGCTAGAAGCTGCTAGGACTATAAACATTAAAGAGTTGTTTGCTGTATGAAGTCTGGATTCTGTTACCAGGTATGTACTCAGGGGCCAAAGTGTCTAGGAGGGCTGTGAGAGCAGGTGACTCTGTTTCATGCCTCATAACCATCACACAGGTGCCTGAAGGAGGAGGAAACCTCTGATGCATCTGAAGATGCTATTTACTTATCCTAACTATCAGTCTAGTTTGAAAAACTTTCCTTCACACTTCTTAAAGATTAACTATGTATAAAAGGACTGCTGAAAACACTCTTCTCCTTTCTTCTTTGTATTGCCATTTTCCTGATGTTAACTTTGGTTGGAGTATCGGGGGCTACAGTAAATATGTATAGTTTACATGTGATTAAATTTGTAATGAGGCTGTCACTAACTACAAACACGTTTGAAGGGTATAGTAGGAATTGCCCCACTTAACTTCTCTCACTATATTTCAAGATTATTTGAGTAATGTAATTAACCATGGAGAGAGTCAGTTTTCCAGTGGCAAAGAAGCAAAATTATACATGTAAGCTATAATCATCCCAAGTAGCAACGGGATGATTAAATGGCCTTTGCGATGTCAGAGGTAAACTCCCTAATGGAAAATCCCATCGAGGATTCCAGCAATACTTCTTGGTCCTTCCTGGCACTACATGACCTTTCTTTCCCCTTTATTGTTTTTCCCTCTTGTTTTCCTTCCTCTTCCTGATCTTCTTTCCTCCCCCTCCTCTTCATTCTCATCCACAATACTGATGAAATATAAGTGTTTGCCTTGCAATAGATACAGAATATACCAGGCTAAGCACTTTACTAGCATTATCTCATTAACTTCTCAGAAAAACATTTCAATATAGTAGGCAATCTCAGGATAGCCATTACACAAATAAAATGCAGAGAATTCTGCAACTTGTTGAAAGCTAATAAGTATGGAAGGGCCTGAGTTGGGAATGCCTTTTTAAACCTAGACTCTAAATGAACTTGCTGATGCAAAATCCGTGATACATGCTGAAGTGATTAATTAGCTTCTTGGTTTGTCCTTGAAGATAATAGCATTAATATTTAGAAAGTGGGACTGGCTTCTTAATGCACAGAAGCAAAGTTCTTCACCAAAAGGAACTAATATTTAATATTTTTTCAATGAACCAATTACAGAAAGAAAAGTAATTGTTTAATGGCAGGGAGAAAAGGAGTTTGGGGAGATACTTATACTTTTACTATTATTACTGTTAATAGATATGTTTAGTGCAATTTTATATTGCTAATTACAAAAGTTTTTTGTGAGGAAGGGAAAATACCAAAATACTAAGGATTTAAATAAACTGTAGGAAATGGAAATTTTATTTCCAACCTTGATTCTGTACATTAACTTGGACTTTTTCTTCCTACTTTTAACAAGAAAACAATTTAAGTTAAACAACTTTTTTCAAATATTGGCTACTATGATCTCTGTGATTGGTGATAGAAGGGTAATTAATTTTATCAGTAGTATAATTACTCTGGCTAGAGATATATGGTAGAATTTCTGTAAGTTGACCACCCAAGGGACTGCAACAAATTGGTCAACATACAAAGGTGATCAATATAAGGAAATAGGCCTACGGTACTGATACATATATATGATGTGTGTCCAGTCTATGAAAATAGATCAATTTAAGGAGGTGGTCAGTGTAGGAAGGGAGTCAAGTATGGAGCTGTATTTTAGACACACATACACATAAATATATATGTACATCAAGTACAACGTGCGTGAGAGAGATATTTTCTTGGCTCTGTTTCTTTCTCTGGAGAACCCTGATTAATACACATATCATCAAGAATGGTCAGTTCTGTTCTGAAGCATTAACAAAGACTTCACAAAGAAGACAAAAGTTGGATTGTAGCACAATAAGATTTTTACCATCACCAATCAGGGCTCTAAGTATCATAGATGTGCTTTTCCATTGAGTCTTTGTTACTACCATGTGGACTGAACACAATTTTCAGATTAAAAATAAACTAAGGAAACTGAAGCACAAAAATTAACATAATTTTTCTAAGATCATTTGGTAGTTGAGCGGTGGAGCCAAGAGATTCAAATTCAGGCCTTTTGACTCTTGATGACTGGGTTTTCAATAACTTACCTTTCTGGCTTACAGAAAGAGAGGGCTTCAGCAGACAGAAGAGCAGTGAAAACGAAAAGACTATGGCCTATCCATAGAATGGAGCAGAGAGGAGTTCTGTGAGTCAGAATGAATGACAAGGGGAAGATAAAAGGGAGCAAAAAGTTGATATAAAATGCTGAAGTTAACATTTAAAGTCATGAGAAGAATTTACACTAGCTTTGAAAGGCAATAGGAGGTCCCTAGTTTGTTTTTTAAGCTGAAAGTATGACATTACAGTGGCAATTAATATTTATTGTGCAATTTCCAGGAGTCACATATTATTATAAGTAATTTAGATATATACTCGTGTGGCTTCTTAACATCCCTGCAAGGTAGATACTATTTGAACCTTCATTTGATAAATGAAAAACTCGATATAGTGAATAAACAGTTTAACCAAAGCAATACTTAAGATTTTAACTAACATAGTCTGACTGTGGGGTTATACAATGCCTTTCCAGTTGAACAACCACAAACAAACAAACAAACAAACAAACAAACAAATAAACCAAAAATCCTTTGGTCACAGAGTTCAAGGGATCTGCATTAAGATCAGAGATACTGAAAAGCTATTGTTCTAAGTTAGGTGAAAAAAAATGAAGACCTAAACAAACCATCTGAGGATGAAAAGAAATTATATTTAATGAGGAAACAGGAATTGTGTCTTCAACTGTATTTCCTACTTGTCTCCAAAATATTGGTTGATTGATTGGATTAATAAATCACAAACTACTGACCTCTCAATAATATTGCTTTCTTTATCTTAATATCAGTTGCTGAAGAATTCTTTCTTCTAAGTAAGATTATTCCCTCTTTGAGTCATATTCAGCTAGCCTGCCAGGGATTGCTTTTATAAATGAAATGGATTATTTTATCCCTAAACTGACAAACTAATTTATATTCTGCTTTGTAAAAATATTTACAGATCGTCTAAGAATTTATGCCAAAGAATTTACCACAGTAAACCTGTCTCCCAACTATACACAAAATATAATGTCCTGGCCTTTTCCCAAGCCTTGGGGAGGGCTAGTTCTGTTTGTAGAGGCCTTGGGGCATGAACAAAGCTTCTAAGAAACAACTATTCTTGCTGTGAGCATTCTGTTTGCATTATGACTTCATTTGTTGCTTCAATGTAATGCGTACATACCAATTTTCAATTTATCTAGGAACATTATTCGATGCCTTAGCTTAGTGTTATTGTCAAAATTATTCATGACTTGGGAACTAGGTTACATTTTCCAACTTGGAGTATTCAAGTCATAAAACTAAAAGCAAATAAGCTTGGCTCACCTTGGCACAGATTTTTAATTCATATTCAATGCTACCCACCCCATGATCATTAACAAAAGAAATGTTGTCCTGCTGTGTTACTGAAGAAGGTATCAAGGAAAGAAAGTGACCATGAGCCCACTTCCAGAGGACTGGAAAGCTCCATGCAGGTGGTCTATATGCCTGATGAACGCCTCAGGATGTTGAGACTAGCAACCAATGAGTGAATGGGTCATTTTTAAGGAATAGAGGGGAATTCCTAAACCTAAATGGTTTTTACAAGCAAGCCTAATGATCCAAAAACTCTTGTAAGGTACCTGTGCATGGCTATATAGGTTGTTTACTGTGGAAAGACAACAGCAGTTGAAGAGGTTGGTGAGCAGGGCCTGTGAGGCATCCTCTGTTCCATTTGATGAGTCCTATGATTATGCAGTGACCTGAAGGGATATCCTTTTTAATTTACACAATGTTGTCTATGAAAAGGCGTAGTATGACCTTAGTGTTTCTGGATCAGTTGTTTATTTGCTAAGGACTAGGCTTGTAAAGTAACTGAAGAACAAGATTGTGGTTTGGTCTTACAAAATAAAGAAACATTAAGATGCTCAAGATGATTTGTCTCTGTCCCTGTCTCACCCCAATCTCTGTCAACCTCATCCTTCCCTCTCTCAGGGAAGCTTTCTACCCATGTCCAAACACATGATTGCTGAGAACAACCACATTTCATATCTTACAGATCTTAGGGAGAAATTGAAGAAGTGATCTCCCTTGTTTAAGACAAAACGTATCTTTCATAGGCATCTCATTTGTTGAGCTAAGGTTAGAGTCTTGAACCAGCCAAACATGGCTAGTATTTTGTTTTGTTTTGTTTTATTTGTTTAAGTATTCACCAGGGTTCTAAGAAGAAAATATTTTTAGAAACTATAGAACTGGAGCTAGGGAGTAGTATTTCAAGAAATTCACACTGTTCCAAGAGGAAGAATTGAATTTAGAAAAAAAAAATTAAGTGCCAACTGAGGCTACATAAATTAGAAAAATAATTCCAAATCATTCACATGCATGAATTTAAGCAAAGGACACCAAAGAGTAATCTATTGTACACACTCACCCAAAGATGTCAATAACTATGTATGGTACTCCTACTTTCAAATCCCAATCTGAAAGGTCTTTTCTCACATTTTATTCAATTTATATGCCAGTCATGCATGCACTTTCTACCACACCAGGTTCCAGGAAGCATTGTCCAAGTATTACATTTTATTTTTCCTCCATTCCTGTAACATTGAAAACTAGATTTGAAAATGGCTTGTCCTAATCATTCACTGTTTTGTATTGTTCATTAACTATTTGGGACTTATGGCTCGTCCTTCCGATGGATCTTCAAGCCCCATAAATTTTTTACACTAACCATGATTGGTACACTAACAATTAAGCTTGTGTCAATTCCGACCCCTTGTGCTTATATCATGAAGTTGAGTGTACTCTTGGTTAATACATAAATAGGAAGAGACTTCTGAGGAAAATATGGTTTAATACTAATTTGTATATAGGACATTGAAGGTCAAAGATTCCCAGAGCAGTCAGGGAAATGGTTTCTTTTCTAAAATGTAACTTGGCCATGGAATACTAAATAATATATAAAAGTTTAAGCTCAAACTCATAGCATTTTTTAAAATTGCTTGGGATTCATTGAGGATACAAAAAATTAAGTTACATTGATTGCATTTTTTAGGTAAAGTCCCTCTTACAATTGTGTCCCACCCCCCAAGAAGTGTGCCATACACCATGACCCCCCATCTTCCTCTCTCCTCCCCTCTCCCTGCTCCTTCATTTTCCTGCCCTCTACCTTGAATTGATTTGAGTTTTTCTCTTATGAGAATATGTATAAGATCATCTACTGCCTTCATATTAGAATTTAGTACATTGGATTCTTGCTTCTCCATTCTTGTGATGCCTTACTAAAAAGAATGTGTTCCAATTCAATCCAGGTTAATACAAAAGATGTAAAGTCTCCATCTTTTTTAATGGATGAATTGTATTCCATAGTATATATATACCACAGCTTATTGATCCATTCCTGAAAACTGCAGCATTTTTATTTATTTATTTATTTATTTATTTGAGACAGTTTTATTTGAGACTTTTATTTTATCCAAGTTGTCACCCTGGATAGAAAATATGTGTGCCGTGGCCTCACATCTCACAGCAACCTCCAATTCCTGGGCTCAAGCAAGTCTCTTGCCTCCACCTCCCTAGTAGCTGGGACTACATGTGTCTGCCACAACGCCTGGCCATTCTTTGGTTGCAGCTGTCATTGTTGTTTGGCGGGCCTGGGCTGGATTCAAACCCAACAGCTCAGGTGTATGTGGCTGGTGCCTTAGCCCACTGAGCTACAGGCGCTGAGCCAAACCATAGCATTTTAAAAATGCTCTACCAGCACAGAGCTTGAAGTGAAGGACCAATATTTTCCTCCTCGTCTTCCCTATTCAAGGAATGTTTTGAAAGCAAAAGTAATTAATAAAATTTACAGAGGGAATTATATTATTTTCTAGGAAGAAAATAGAACACAAAGTTTTAAGTCTGAAACTTGTCATCTTAGACCACAAACATGACTGGCATATAAGCTTATAAATCTGGACTAAAGTAAGTGACTAATGATTTGAATTTGTTGAAAACTCCATTTATGAGAGGTATTTAAATGCCCCAACAACTAATATCTGAATTAATGAAGTATTATCAGACAACATTCAAGGGAGAGACTTTCCTGCAAATTCTTAAGTTCTAAGAGTCAATGAAAATGACTTGTGTTTGGAAGTGAGTTACACTTCCTCTATTATATTTATTTACATTATTGTTCATTGAATTTTATTTGTTACTTTCTCTCATCTGCATGTATTTTGCAATTTAAAAGTCTGTTCACATTTAATCCTTTCATGACCTCATAAGTAAAAGTAATACATGATTATGAGTCTCTTTCAGAGACAAAGAGAGAAAGGCTTAAAAACGCTCCCTAACTGGCCCAGATTGCAGTGTGAATGCGGAGTGTAGTGGGACCAGAAATCTGTATACACAAATGTCTTTTGAATACTCCTTATGAGGTAACTTACAACCTAAATGGCAATACTTCTAAGCCAGCAAAGTTTAATAAAAAGAAATGAAGTCTGATAGTCTAAGTTTGTAAAGAAAAAAACAAACAAACATGCTGATATGCTCAGACAGAAAACAATTACTGGACAAAAATTTCCTCATCTTCTCCAGATTTCTCCGTATAGAGGAACAATGTGGTGTAGGTGTTTGGGGCAGAGAAGAGGCGGATGTCTTTGCTTTGATTTGGGCTGATCTTGCTTGCAATGGAGAAGTTATTGTTTCTTTTTATTATTATTTTACTTTTTTTGTTTCTTTTTATCATTTACCTGTTTCTTTTTTTTTTTAAAATACATGTATTTTATTATTCTTCATTACATTATTTCCCCGCCCCCCACCCGTCCGTGATAAGACAGAATTGATTTACAGAAAAGAATACAGAAAACACCAAAGCTCCTGGTAGTGGGAGAGATTTCAAGTAGGGAGAGAGAA
>CAUYRH010161439.1:0-11636 GCA_963574655.1 Perodicticus potto
GTCTCAGCAGTAGTGTAATGGCTCTATGAACAATATTCAGCGACCCCCCCATGTTTATTTTCTAATTCTCTCCTTTAACTAATTGACCTTTTGAGTTGTTTCCCAGAAATGGTAGATTTTCTGCAAAACAAAAGAACTGAGATTCTGAAGGCCCGTGGGCAGACTTCTTGATGCCGAGAGTCTCCATCCCCCATAACCGGTGCCCCCCTCTCTTGAGTTACATGAGACCTGACCCCAGTGCACTTGGTTCCTCCTGTAAAAGCCTATGATCTCCTTTAGTGATAGAGACAGATTTGAAGCAGCTTCTCCCATTCTCCAGGCAAGGCATCTGCCAAATTATTAATAACAATTCCTTTCTTTTTTATTGTCTCAATAATAGATAGGTCTTTGTGTGATAAGCAACTGGACCTAGGCCCAAACCCCCTTCAGAATTCAGAGCACAGTGCTTGGGGTCTTGGTCAGTTACACGCCCTCTGACGACCACCACGTCTACCTTGCATGTCTATCGTGCAGTTAGAAATAACACTGGTAAGCTGCCTAGGACAGTGTGCCAGACATAATGCATACTCATAAAGAGTGGTTATTGTCATATCTCATTTGTAAAGTCTTTATCATAATAACTCTGTTATTCATGAGATATATATTCCTTAATTTTCATAAAACTTCTTCCTAGGCTCAGTGCCTATACCTCAGCAGCTACGGTGCCAGGCACATACACCAGAGCTGGTGGGTTCGAATCCAGCCCGGGCCTACCAAACAACAATGACAACTATAAGCAAAAAATAGCTGGGTGTTGTGGCGGGCGCCTGTAGTCCCAGCTAATAGGGAGGCTGAGGCAAGAGAATCTCTTAAGCCCAAGACTTCGAGGTTGCTGAGGTTGCTGTGAGCTGTCACTATGGCACTCTACTGAGAGTGACATAATGAGACTATCTAAAAAAAAACAAAAAAAAAAAAAACAAAAACAAAAACAAAAATAACTTCTTCCTATCAGGTATTAGTATTAGTTTTTGGGGAGTTGCCATAACAAATCATCACAGACTAGTAGCTTAAAGAATAGAAATTTATTTTCTGACAGTTCTGAAAGCTGGAAGTCCAGGATCAAGGTGCTGGCAGGGCTCCTTCTGAGGCCTCTCTCCTTGGCTTGCAGAGGACCACCTTCCCCCTGTGTCTTCACATGGCCTTCCCTTTGTATGTGTCTGTGCGTTAATCTCCTTTTCTTATTAAGACTTCAGTCATGTTGGATTCAGGCCCCATCTAATAACCTTATTTGAACTTAATTATCTCTTTAAGGACTCTATCTCCAAAGAAAGTCACATTCTGAGGTAAGGGGTTCCTTGCTTAGGATTTCAAAGTGTGAATTTTGGAGGGATACAATTCAGCTGTGTTATTAGCTATACTTTACAAAAAAGAAAACTGAGAATCACAGGTGTCAAATAAGATGCCACAGTTACACTTGTAATGAAAGGCAGAACCAGAATCTCTATAATCCTAAGCAAGGTCCATTTGCTTTTCATAAAAATGAATTATGTACCTGACCCTTGTGTGTACTTGACCCTTGCAAGTAAAGGGAAAGAGAGAAGGTGATTCAGCCTAGTAGAAGTAGACCCAAAAATGTAAAGTAAGAGAAGTGTTTGAATTGAGTGCCACACATTTTTAAGCCAGTGGTTCACAACCAAGGATGTTTGCCCCCTCAAGAAATATGTTTTCAGATTGTATATGAAGCCAGCACATTGTACCCCATGATTGCACTAATGTACACAGCTATAATTTAATTAAAAAAAAAAGAAATATTTTAACATGTTTTGGAAACATTTTGTTGCCACAACTGGCTTGTGCTGCTGACAGCCGGTGGGTTGAGGTCCTGAATGTTGCTAAATATCTTACAATGCATAGGACTGCCCCCACAACAACGAATTATCTGGTCAAAATGTCAATGGTGGCAAAGTTGAGAACTACATTAGAGCAAGACAATTTGGTCATCGAATGTGGCTATCTTCAAAAAGGGATCATCTTCTCTTAGCCATCTCCTAGCTAGTGATGAGGGCTAAAGGAATAAGAAATTATATAGACTTATAGAAAAAACTTGGCATTCTGTCCTGACCATCACTGGGCATCAGCATATTTTTCACCCCAGACGAACTTGACTGGTATACCCTGTGGGTAGCGTCCTGGTAAAAGTGAGACCTAAAAGATATGACTTTAATTCTGGTTGCCTTTTATAAAAATGTCCTTGTTCCTCTTTCACGTGATCCTTCCAGATGAAAAGTTTGAGTGAGTGTAGAGTATGATTGGGGGGAAAAAAGAACAAAGTTGTACTTACTGGAAATAGGCCACTCAGGTATTGTGGAGGTGAAGGAAGAACAAAAGCTCAGCAATGAAGCTTGTACAGGATAGGGAGCATTAATGACTTTTGCCCACCAGAACTGCCTCTGGAGCTTTCCTTCCCAAGGAAAACACTCTGCTGTGGCTCTCTTAAACTGTTGCAAGCACCTCTAATTAAACTGCTAGGTCTAACCACTGTTCCCCTTTACCTTCTGGAGAGGTCAGTCAGAAGCATCAGGGCATGATCCTCGCTGCTATATTCCCCCATTTTGCCCCCCGCCACCTACTTCTGGATGTCATCCTCACTCCCAATCTCAGTCATTCTGTGGAACACACTGATGTCATGCGTCCCAGCTGGTAGTGTGGACAGATAAGCATGTTAGACTGACCACACTTCAGCGAGGAGTAGGTTCGATTATTTTAACTGATTATTTTAAGGCTTCTCAGCTAGCATTATCAACTTGCTTCCCTAGATGATGTAGATACCACAGGGGACGACCCTACCAACTGTCAAAACTTTCTTTCAAGGGCACCCCATTTGTATTCTTGGAGTTGTTGTATTTGGGGTTGTGGGAGCCAGGCATTAGCATGTCTCTTTTTTTTTTTTTTTTTTTTGACAGAGCCTCAAGCTGTCACCCTGGATAGGGTCCTGTGGCATCACAGCTCACAGCAACCTCCAATTCCTCGGCTCAAGCGAGTCTCCTGCCTCCACCTGCTAAGTAGCTGGGACTACAGGCGCCCGCCACAATGCCGGGCCATTTTTTGGTTGCAGCTGTCATTGTTGTTTGGCGGGCCCGGGCTGGATTCGAACCTGCCAGCTCAGGTGTACGTGGCTGGCGCGTTAGCCCGTTGAGCCACAGGTGCTGAGCCAGCATGTCTCTTTTCTGAAAACACTGTGAATTATATTTTAAAGGTGGTAGACTTTCAGCATCTCAGATCCTCCAATACCCCAAAGAAAAGAGCTTAATTTGGCTCGGCACCTCTAGCTCAGCAGCAAGGGTGCCAGCCACACACACCAGAGCTGGCGGGTTTGAACCCAGCCTGGGCCCGCCAAACAACAATGACAACTACAACCAAAAAATAGCCGGGCGTTGTGGCAGGCGCCTGTAGTCCCAGCTACTTGGGATGCTGAGGCAAGAAAATCACTAAAGCCCAAGAGTTCGAGGTTGCTGTGAGCTATGATGCCACAGCACTCTACCAAGGGTGACATAGTTGAGACTCTGTCTCAAAAAAAAGGGCTTAATCCATGCTAGATCCCTAACCTTTGTCTGCTATTTCAGTTGCTTTAAGGATAGGACGTTTTATCTGTTATCTAGGAATGCATTGTTGTTGCATGCTCTGCCTGGGGTAAGGCACAGAGGGACAAGGCTTAGTGACTCTTGTCACTTTTACAAATCTTCAATTCCCCCGTCATTTCCCCTTCTACTTGTCTAATTTCAGTTTCACTCTTTACTCCTGTCATCTCTCATTCCTTGGTTAACATGCTAAACACTACTCCACCCAACTGTCTTTATTGCTATACGAGGCTTTATTTTTATTTCTACTGTTATGTTTTTATTTCAGTTGTGTCTCATCAATACACAATGTATACACTTCAGCTTGTCAGCTAAGCAGGACTGAACTCATTAATTTTAAATTTTTTATGTTGCTGTCAATTTGATCCAGAATATAAGATTATTAATTTATGAGTGTAACTTATGACATAAGTGCTTATAGCTGGCTTTATCCTGCATCTTCTTAGGGATGATTATACTTCTGCTGATAATGAGTGTTAAAAACTGTTTCTTGAGTACTAAACATGTTCTGGGTAATTTACATATAGTTTCTAATTTTTAAGACAATACGAAGAAATTGTGGCTAGAAGAGAAATAAGTAAAGTGTCTAAGGTTGTGGAACTGGTAAGCATCAGAGTGTGAGCTATCACCAAAGGCTGTCTAAATATGAAGTTTCGCTTTATCTGTTACCACACCCTCCATTTTTTGAAGTGTTTAGGAAATCACTAAGCTATTAAAATTACCAGAAATTGTATGCTTAAGTCCAAAACCTTGATGAGTCTAGAGCACCTCTCCCAAATGCTCACCTGGATTTAATGGTAAATACAGGGCCATCTCAAACTGTTTTCTTCTTTTCATAAAGAACCTATTTAAACTTCCCTTTGAAATTACTTCTAAAAAACTTAAAGATGAGGGCAGCGCCTGTGGCTCAAGGAGTAGGGCGCCAGCCCCATATGCCAGAGGTGGTGGGTTCAAACCCGGCCCTGGCCAAAAACTGCAAAAAAAAAAAAACCCAAAAAACCTTAAAGATGAAATTTATCATTCTTGACATGGTATCTTCTCACCAATTACAGCAAGCGGGACTGAAGATTTTGGTCAATTTTTCACTCAGGCTATAGACAGTAAGGATTGCTCTTCTGCGTTTTGTTACCCTCTCAAATGTTCCCTTAATAGTAGGTTATGCCATCTAATGGGCAATTTACTTGTGCATCATTTTACCTGTCATGCTGGTTCCCCTACCATTAAGTAATTGAGACTAGAAAAGGGCTCATAGTAGTTACCCAGCCCCAAGGAATGCCTGTCCTTTTCCTTCTTCTTTTTTAAAAATTAATTAATTAATTACTTCTACTTTCTCTTATACTAATGTCCTCTATCTTCTTTCCTTCCAAACTCACTGGGGAAGATACAGCAAGATTCCTATAGTGTCCATTTTTTTTTTTTTTTTTTTTTTTTACTGGCAGATTAAAACTAGCTCATGGGTAAAGAAGAAACATAAATACTATCCAGAAAAAAGTTTTCTTCTCTGACTAGTTGTAAATAGCTACTGTATTAAGGAACTGGGGCTACTTCCACTATAATAAAGAGTTAAATAGACTTTTTTCAAAACAAGTTTCCCTGTGTGAGTGCTATGGATAACCAGCTCCTTGACAGTCTAGCTAAAAGGAAAACATGAAATGATTTTCTAACAAACTACTTTTTCTGACATACAATCACAATATGAATAATCCCATTACACCATTTAATTTAACTAGCGGCTTGAGAAGTGTTAAAAAGCAGTTTCTCCACTATGTCGTATCCTTTGCAATGTATAATTATATCTCCAGGGGTCATGTCCACACTTCAGTAGACTCCATATTTTATGAAATTATTGTTTGTCATGTTAGTAACATACTCTCTGTAGCTTTTACACAATAGCCTCCCAGTTTTGCATGAGCTGTGTCTACTGTTGGCACAACTGCAAATTTAATATGGCTTCTGTTATTCTTGGACTTACAGGGTCACACTTTAATTGCTGAATTTTATATTTCGGCATGAACATCACCAAATGGCATAAAACAAGTAAAGAGGTATTTCTTTTTTTTTTTTTTGAGACAGAGCCTCAAGCTGTCACCCTGGATAGAGTACCGTGGCATCACAGCTCACAGCTACCTCCAGTTCCTGGGCTCAAGCAAGTCTCCTGCCTCCACCTCCAAGTAGCTGGGACTACAGGCGCCTGCCACAATGCCTGGCCATTTTTTTTTGGTTGCAGCTGTCGTTGTTGTTTGGCAGGCCCGGTCTGGATTTGAACTCTCTAGCTCAGGTGTACGTGACTAGCGCCTTAGCCTGTTGAGCCACAGGCGCCGAGCCGTAAAGAGGTATTTCTTAAATACAAAATAAATATCTGTTTTAAGGAAAACTATACTTCCTGTCCACACAGCTCATCTCACCCAAACAACAGCCTGAATTAATGTTAACTCTGAAATCTTAAAGACAGGAGAAACTACTTTTCAGTTTAAGCTATTTCAGGAAAAGTAGACCTGCTTAAATTGCTCTTCTAAAAATGAAGATGTTAAGCTCTTTGCCACAACTTATTTTTAGAAATTCATCTGAATACACTCTTTAATAAAGCTCCTTTCAGATTACACCCATGTTTGTTTATAGAAAAACTTCATGAGCTGTGTGCTGACTTTGACACTGAAGCAGCTTTCTTTTTCTATAATGCCATAGTGGGTTATAGAGATTAAATGTCACTTCATTTAGCACTTCTCTGCGGCATGTTCATGTCTACAAACTACACTTTAAAACTCACCTGCTGTTCTGGGAAGAAGGACAAACTTCATTAATGAATCAAGAAATGACTTCAAAGTTGTCACAATCTGTTCCACTCACTCTCAACGTCCTAGAGAAAACCCTTTGAAAATACTATTGGACTGATACTTGTCATTTCTTATCTAAAAAAAAAAAAGTTATATTAACAACCACACATTTTGAATCCAGGATTTCATTTTATTCATGAAAATGCATTCTGTAAGCTATTTCCCTCCAACTACCTACAGGCTCAGTTTTTGTTAAATCTTTACAGAAATTTCTGAAAATCCTGACTTTACTTTTTATTATAGTTAACTTTGCTTTTGATATAAACATAAACTTCTATTTTAAATAGGCAACTGAAGAAAGGAGTATCATGGCTAAAACCATTATGCAAGATTTTTTAGGCTTTGCAATTCATCTGTTAGTTGTTCTTAATATATACCCCTAGAATAAGATTACATTAATATTATTTTATCACCCTGTTTCCTCCCCCCAAACAATCTCCCAAACTAAGTTTTTCTTGCTAACAAGTTATAACATAGGTACTGATTACTATTTTTTACAATTATAAGAAGTTGTGTATATGTATACACATGTATATGTAAAAAAAAAAAAAAAAAAAAAAAAGGGCAGCGCTGCCTGTAGCTCAAAGGAGCAGGGCGCCAGCCCCACATACCAGAGGTGGCGGGTTCAAACCCAGCCCCAGTCAAAAAAAACAAAAAAACAAAAAAAAATAGGGCAGTGCCCGTGGCTCAGTGAGTAGGGTGCCGGCCCCATATGCTGGAGGGGACGGGTTCAAACCCAGACCCGGCCAAAAACTGCAAAAAAAAAATAAAAATAAAAATAAAATAAAAAGAAATACATAAATTAAAAGGGGCACAACGGATTAAGGCACGGGCCCCATTTGCCATAGGTGGGGGTTTAAAACCAAGCCCCGGCAAAAAACACAAAAAAAAAAAAAAAAAAAGAGAGATGTTTTTACAGAATTAAACCTTCTTAGCTTATCATATTTGTTAACTGACTTAAAGGTTCACAAGAAAAAGGTTTTAGAATCAAACTTTTCAATTTATTAACATTTATAAAACTTTTAGTTGAAAAAACGTTGAGGGTCTTCCCTAAAGATGTTCTGAGTCGGGATGAGGTCTCTTCTTAGGAGACGGTTTGTCTTCTTTATCTTCTTTGTCATCTTCTTCATCATCAGAATAATCGACTAAACCACGAACTTCTTTTTGATCATCGGGGCTACTTGCTGTTTTCGCAGCATCAGCAGAACAAGTTGAAGAAACTTTGCAGCTACCAGAAGATGTACTTTTGGCAGGGTCTACCTTATCTTCTTTTTCTCTTCTTTTAGTGTGCACAAACTGTCCATAGTAATCTGGACCTTCACCTTCCAATGGAGGCATAGAATCACCTTTTTCCTCTTCCTTGGAATGCGTTTCTTCCTTCACCTCCAAGATTTTGGCTCTTTTGCCAAGTAATTTGCTACCGAGAACACAATGCAAATTTTTTCGCATTTGCTTTTGTTTGTCTTTCTCTTGCTCGTATCTAACCTTTAATCCTTTGAATGTCGGGACATACTCAATCAATTCAAGACTCTTATAAAACTTTTCCATCACGTGTGCAACAAGAGACTTGATATTTTCGGCTCTTATGTAGTCAAACATCTCAATAATAGCTGAATTTAACATATTGTATCGAGTCCCATTTTTCAGAAGAGCAGTTACAACTGGCTCAAAAAAATTTCCTTTGATGATGTAACGATTATAAAATTCATCTTTAAGTCCAACTATCTTTCTCATAAAGCGAATAGCACACAAGATCGCGAAAGTATGCTTTGACTTCATCAAGATCAAGACTTTTTTTAGCAAGTCTTTGTTGAAAATATAATTCTTTATGTAATGTGTATGGCTTTGCACACAAAATGTAAACAGCTCTACAATTAAAGAAAGCAGATGTGCTCTTCGATAATTGTTGACGGAAGTTACGTTTCCATCAGAGCCATGCATATTCTCTTCCTCACATTTCTCTTCAGTAGTGGTGCACACAAGTGGGGCTACCAACCTAGTCATGCATCGTTTATAGAAGAAATTCAGAAACTCATTTCTTTCATTTTTATTAGCTGACCTCACCATCGTGTCTGGATCAAGGAGAGCACGAAGAATTCCCATCAAATGAACAGCACCTGCTAGCTCAGGATCAGTATCCCAGATTATTTGTGTAATTACTATGTTAATGAGATAGTCACGATCCAGGCCCTTACGGGATTCTTCTATCACAAATGCTCGGATTAAAGACGGATTGTACTCTACTACATAAGCAAATATATCGGTAGCAGTCGACCTCATTTGCAAATTTTCCTTGCTCATAACGATCTTAAGAGCCGGAAGAATTCCCAAATGTGTCAACGTTTTGAACAACGCATTTTTGCTTTCAGGCTGCAACGTGCGCGAAAAGGTACAGAATTCTTTGAAAAAAGACAGCAATTCACACCGTTTATCATCACTTGTACTTTCATCCTTTAACTGTGTGAAAACTTCAGTCAAAAATGTGTCATCATCGTGCAGCATGCCAACTATCTGAACCTTATTGAAAAAAATAAACGTCGTAATCGTAGAAAGTAAACTCTCGTCAAACACGGTTGGTATGGGCAAAAGTATGTCGTAAATGTACTGCGCCCTGTACGTCTGATGTATTTTTTGCCTCAGTTCAAAGTCTGCTATTGGTATAACTTCCTTGAACTTGGCGTTTTGGGTCAAAAATTCTCGATAGCTTTTCCGCTCAGGTGACGCGGGGTCGTACTCAAGGCATCCCACGACATCCAGGATACATTCGTCAGAAAACATAATCTCAGTCAGAGACGACTTATTGAGGAATAAGATCCCCTTAATAATTTCATGCAAATAGTGCAGGGCTTTCGTATTTTGCAGGATTTCACAAGAGCGGAAAAGCTGCAGTAACTTTTTAATATAATCGTCACTTTCCAGTATCACAGCCATCTTTTCTTTGCCGACCGGGGAGGCCAGAACGGAGTTAATTAAGTCGGCAATTTGCCCGAGCGTATCGAGTTCACAGTTCGGGAGCGTGACCACATTAAAGCTGTCAGGCATTTTGCTAGATTGCTCTTCTAACTCCCTCAAAAGCTCTCGGGTAATTTCTGTGGTGGGATCTTTACCTTGAACGTGGCAAATGTCCTCCCAGATCTCTCGACAGCCACCGGCGTCTTGAAAGCTTAACGCCAAACCGCGACTCTCGCCCTCGGACCAAATGATCAACGCCCCCTGTTGCTTGCGGTAGAGCGTGCTGGGAAGTATCCGTGCCTCCAGGATCAGCGAACGGTCCGCCTGGGAACGCACGAGGAGACACATGCCCTGCAGCTGCTCAACGTAAGTGGCGGAGATCTGCCCGGTGCCTGTCTCGGTCCACTGATGGTTTTCATTCAAGACAAACACTCTCACGCAGTACCGCCTGTCTTCCTCCATGATCACCTAGGCCCTATTTCTGGGTTAGGTCTTAATTTTGTGTACCGTGGGGAACCATAGCCGCCTTGGCGGGGACGGTGGCCCAAGTGCCCGTGAGGGGAAGAATCGTAAGAGAAGATGGCGAACCAGTAGTGGTCACGGGGTGGTGACCCTGGCTCTGCAGAGGCTAGGGGTCGGCAGGGTCCCCCCAGGACCCCTGCTACCTCTCACTTCTGCCCGCTTGGAACACCCCAAACCTTCATCCATCCATTTCGTCCTCTCTCTTTCCTTATTCTCTCTTAAAAATGGAGTCTCTGAGCCTGCTCTAGATGTCTAGGGCAGCCTCATTCTGCTAGGAATCTTGACTCTCCCAGAATTCTGCCCCAAAAGAAAAGAATGTGCTTATGCAACAAATACAATAATTGTCAGAAAGAGGCTGCTGCCAAGTTTAAATATGGGAGCTTAGAAATAAGAGTATGTTCTTTCCATAAAGGGTTTTGTTTCTCCAAAACACTTTCATACATCAGGTGTTTGGGGAAGGAGACCTTTAATAAAAGAAACTTTCATCTCCTGTGTCCTGTTCTAGTCCACATCTGACATCCTGTGTCAAGGAAAGGCAGGTCCAAATAAGGAACAGAAGCAAATGACAGGACCTATAGATCAGTAACAAGAATCAGAGAAATGAGGTCGGGTCTTCTCCATAAAGCTTCACTTAAGTTTATATCACTCACTGATACATCCTTGGGGAGAGGACCGTTCCAAGAAGGAGTTGCTTAACTCCTTCCTGTGTTCAGCTTAGCCTTAAGCTCTATCTTCTAGCACAATGGGGAAAACTATTTCCCCAGACGTTTCCAATCCATAGCACACTTCTCATTCTTAGGGAAGGACTGGGCCAAAGAGAAACTGGAAATTGAAATTAGCCGAGAAGGAGTATTGAGAGATCAATTATTTTATTTCTTCTCTTAACAATGCTGATAATAATAACCATGACAACTAACTAATAATACAGGAGTGCTTATTATTATTACGAAGAAAGGTAATAATTGATCAAGATAATACTTGAGTGCTTACTATGTTCATGACACTGTGACAAGAACTTTATGTCTACTTTCTTAATTTCATAAAAATCCAGTGATACAGGAATACTAATAATCCTTTTAGGGTCAGGAAAAAAAGTTAGAGAAGTTAAATTGCCAAAGGTCACACAGCTAATAAGTTAAGGAACTGTGTTTCAACATATGTTTTTTTTTTATTCCAAGATTGTTTTTCTCAGCCATTGAACTATACTATCCCCTTCTTTTCTTGGCCCACATTACACTTTATTTCACATTTCTCCCATCTATATAATTTGTAATCAACATAAAATTATCAAGACAAGATGAAAGTCACGCACTTCCTCCTTTAGATGCACATCTGTGTATAGCCAACTGAAAAATAGAAGCTTGGATATGGCAACTCTGTTAAATATAATTTTAATAGTAACCGAGTTGATTTTTGATGTAGCAGCAATTTCTGCAGTTTTCTTGCAAAAAAAAAAAAATATTTTTCCAAGGCATTAACCCTGTTATCACAAGGATAAAACAGAATTGGGCCACACCAAGCACATTTGGACTTGCAAAGTTCTATTTGTAGCAAGCGCTTCATTTTATATAGCATTGGAGATACACGAAAATGCTCAAGTAAAGCACAGAAAAACTTCCACACAACTCTCTTGCAGTGTGGTCTACAGGAGATTATAGCACAAGAAAATTCCCCGTGACAGTAGAGCTGATGAACTTGGGGAACTGAATAC
>CAUYRH010161447.1:0-20688 GCA_963574655.1 Perodicticus potto
GTAGAGTATCAATGTCTTTATATAGTGATTAAGAAAATGCCATGAAGGCTATCTCTTACAGTACGATCAAAATGTTTCTGATTGTATATGAAGCACATTCTGCCCTATGATTGCACCAATGTACACAATTATGATTTAATAAAATTATTAAAAAAAAAGAAAGGAAAAACAGTATTTTAATAGTCACTTTAAAGAAAAAATATATATATAGAAGTACAAAGGTACACAAAGAATACATCTGTGATAATTCACTTTACCAAAAGACTCCACAAAATATATTTAATATTATGATAAGTTTTCCTGATTTGAAAGGAAGTTTATTAATATAAATTCTTTTCAAACCCAATTTTGGTTGGTACTTGTTTATTATGGAAATCATGACTTCCAGTATTATTATCATGACTATTACTGTTCTCCTGGCCATTTCCTTTTATATAATCATAATTAAACTTCCCAGATTTATATGAAAAATCATTGAATATCTGAATGTTATGGACAATCTTACTATACAATGTACTTGAGATATATTAAGTAGAAATGGAAAAATAGAATATCCAAAAGATAAGTAGTTGACAAATGTTCCCAAGCAGTACATGCCTTCGTCTTTGCAAAATATTCACAATATCCTTATTGCGATCATTAAAATAACTTCAATTAAATATTTTTTAAAATGTTCTATTTTATTCAATGTCCCATTATGGGCATTTTAAAAATCTCCCTGGAAGTTATGTTAATATTATAATTATGTGTTTAGCTATTTATCATGCCCCTCTGATAAGTACAGAATGCTTCTTTTTGTTAGAAAAATTCTGTCTGCAATGTATAGGTAATTATTCTCAGTCATTAGATTTAATTTTATGAAAATGCTCACGTTTTCCCCTTTTTCCTAGTAGAAGACAAAGTCAAGTCACTTGTGTTTCATTCGAAAAATAGATGTTATCTGTGAAAGTACCAGAAGGGGAGGAAAGCAAAATAAATGTATGTGGTATTAGGAAGAAAGAGGTACTTTAGGGCAGTGGTTTTCAATGTTGGTTGCCCATTACTTGGGGAACTTTGAAAAATACATTCCATAGGGGCAGTGCCTGTGGTTCAAGAAATGGGGTGCCGGCTCCACATATTGGGGGTGGCGGTTCAAGCCTGGCCCTGGCCAAAACTGCAAAAATAATAACAATAATAATAATAATAGTACATTCTATAGGAAACACCCAATACCAATGGAATCAGAAAGAATATCTGGGCACAGGCATCAGTATTTGTTAATGTTCCCAAGGTTGATTCCAAAGTGCAGCCAAGATTAGGAACTGGGGCTACAAGATAGGCAAGAGGGAAATAGAAATCTGATCTCTGAGTGTCTTTGTATTTCTCATTTCAAGAAGATAGTGTTTCTGATGCTACCAAAGAAAACATTCAACCAACTGCAGTTCCTGGACTTGAACGTTCTAGTCCCATAACAGACAAAGGCTCTAATCCCTGTCCTGCTGGAGAGTTGGGTCGATGTCGGCCTGAGAATGGTTCTTCTCAGAGAAGAGCTGATGCCCTCTAAGAAGACACAGACTGACTACTCCAACCACACATAGCAGCAGTGCGGCATTTCTCACATCACCTGCTCCGAGTGGCTTGGTCCATGTGTAGACTGGGTCCGTGAACAGATGCTCAGACATGGTGGTGGTGGTGATGATTCACTCCTGTACTCCAGACACTGCAGGCATCTTCTTCCAGGTTCAGACTCAACCCCTGAAGACCTGTGCTGACAATTCTCTGTCAATTCAAAGTATACCTCTGTACCTAAGCAGTGCCCAGCGTTCTTTGAAAAAAGAAAATAGAGGCGAAAATTCTCTAAATTAGTGGGAGGGTAGAATTCTGATCAATGCTATGGACATTTAAAACTGTATTATAAGTAACTATATATAAAATGCCCTTCTTTATTCTAACAAAATAAACTTAAATGTAACTCGAATCTTAACTTAATTTTTACTTAGATAAAACATACTTTTCACTTTCTTTTCTCACTTCACTCCCCACCCTTCCTATGTGATGAGTATTCTCTCCATTTCCTTCTAGAAAGCTATCCGTAGTGTCATGCACACACCACCTTTAAACTAACATTCTTACAACGTAATCAAAGAGGATTCCAGGAATACATAAATATCTCTGTAGGTATTTGTTTAAGGTGATTTCAGAAATGCATATGTTATTTCATCTCTTGAAAGAACATGTTTAATAGTAAGAGGTGAACAGAAATAAAGGGAGAGAAAAAAAGGAAACTATTATTTTATCCCGTTTTCACCAAGCATCTGGAACAAATGTAATCAATAAAGAGAATTAAGTAATCCCAAATGACTGATAATAAGAACGTACATTCCAAAAGTTGCGGCTCACCCCAATTATGTAAGAAGTATCTAATGCTATTATCTTGAGATAAGAAAAATCAATTGGAAACAAGCATTGAAAAACTCAATCTAGCAAAGACAGGTGAATTCAAACTTCAGCAGTGGTTATTTGCTATACAAGCTTAGGCAAGACCATTAAGCTGTTTCAGTTCCAGTTTTCTTTCCACAGCGTCATCATTCTTTTACAGAAGAAGCAATTGAATTTCACTTATATTAATACTAGCTGGGCAATCATAGACAAGTTAGTCAACCTTTCTGAGCTTCACAGTTTTCACATAAGAAAGAGTGAAAATAAACCCTAATGTGGAGAGTTATTTTTACGAGATACCATGAGTAAAATGCCGAGTTAAATGTCACGCACACTCTAAGCAATTCATAATGGATATTGATCATCATTTCTCAGAAAATCAGAAGCTGCTACTAAGATTTGGAATTGTAAGATCCAAATACTAGGCCAAAAATTTTTAATTTGTTCCATAAATATTTCTTGAGCCTTCAATAGAAACCCCTGTGAAGAAATAAAGAATTGTATATGTTTCTTTACCCTAAATCAGTTATAATTTAGATGATGGATGTGACAGGCCTACAGATATCTATAGGCCAGGCAATATGCTGGTTACCAAGTGCCTACTACCTGCCCAGACCAAGTGCTTTAAAATGCTAGAAGAGTTTCCAGCTAGAACAATACAGAGACTAGAGGGAAGAGATAGCCTTTGAGCTGGACCTTGGACAAGGAGTTGGACAAGCCAAAATGTGAGGAAAGCGCAGGTGTGGTGGCTTGCACCTTTAATCCCAGCACTCTGGGAGGCTGAGGCAGGTGGATTGCTTGATTTCACAAGTTTAAGACCAGCCTGAGCAAGAGTGAGACCCTGTCTCTACTAAAAGTAGACAACATTAGCCAGGTGTGATGGCACATGCCTGTGATCCCAGGTACTCAAGAGGCCGAGGCTGAGTGAGCCCAAGTGTTTGAGGTTGCTGTGAACTATGATGACACCATAGCACTCTACTCAAGATGACAGAGTGAAACTCTATCTCAAAAAAAAAAAAAGAAAGACCCAAAATGTGAAGGAAAAGACATCAAAGTAGGACAGGTTGAATTAGTCAACCAGGTAACCAAAACAATACACAGAGTTCACTTAATTAGGCCATATTTTTGACAGAACAGACGTAAACAGCAGTAGTTAGATTGCTAACTAAATATTGTGAATCATCCTAAATATGTCAGTTTTGGTTCTAGCTTACAGAGTTAGTCGAAGTAAACTGAAACAAACTAATATTTTAAAATCCAAAACCACCCAAGCAATCTATATAACTCCAGAAAATAGTCTCGTAACGAAGGCAAATCAGAAAGATGCCATGTCATCGAGATTGTCAACTTTCCCATTACCCAATAAAGTTGGTTTGTCAATTTGTTTTCAGGGAACGTAACTGGAAATCAAAGTGACTTTTACTGAAGGAAGTTTCTCTGGATAAACATTTACCATATATCACTTTACCTCTTTGGCTATTAATTCTAATTTAAGGGGGTTGGATTTAAAGGATTTGGAAGAATACCAAAATAGATTCAAATAATCTTATACCATATGACTCTGTACCATATGTGATCAAACTTAATTAAACTGATTTTTAAAAAAAGATGTCACTGTTTGCCTACAATGTGGATATAACCCTTGGAACCTGAACATTCCAAATACTGGAAATGAAGTCATAAAAGTAGTTCAACCGTGCAAAGATTTAATATCTTTTTAAAGACATAGACCTGGTGAAAGGGATTATCTGTTCATATGGTCAGAGTAAACAATCCACTTTTGGGCCCAACAGATGGAGGCTTTAAATCTGGGAAGGAGAAAGCAGAGAAGAATAAAAATGGAGAGCTTAAAATGTCCATTGTTTTTAAAAGCTTCTTCCCTACTCAGTATGAGCCCAGAGGCTCGTTATTATAAGTATAAGAAAACACAAAAATCCTCTGGCTATGAAATTTCACAGTCTCTATCATTTATAAATCAATAAATATATCTTGAGTTTTAGTAGGCATAGTTAATTTTATAAAAATTGAATTAAGATTATCTTATTTTAGTTTTCTGTTTCCAACAATTTATTTCAGTTCCCTTAATATTTTATCTTTATTAAGCTATGTTTTATAATAAACTCAAAAATTGTATGATCTTTAAAAGGGAACCAGCTATAAAATCAATATTTGATCAGAAATCTCAAGCCTATGAATTTTTTAATTGATCAAATGAAGGTTTCTTTTTCATTGTAACAAGTATCATTTTTTTCCAAAAATAACTGCTATCAATAGTCTCGCCATGTTAATATTTGAGTTAATATTTAGTTGAAATGATATAGGGTAAATATACTAAAAATCTAAGTATTATAACACAACATGAAACAACAAAGTGCTTCGCGGTTTCTCAGATTCACTCTTGCTTGAAAAAATAGAGCAAAAACAAGCTTTGCATTTATCCTAGACCTCAAAATAATTTGAAGCCTGGTAAAGAAATCTGTCCAATATTCTGTCCATTTTATGTCAAAAAACAATTTTATATGTAATGAGCATATTGTCTACAAAATCAATATTTCCTGTGCAATTTTAAAAAGAAAAAACAACAATACCCTTCTATTTGGGGATAAAATATTTAAATGCAGTAAAGTTGAAATAAATAAGCAGAAATACATCTCTGATCCTCTGGTGCTCATGAATATTTCTAGGCCAGCCTGTCTTCCTCACACCTACTCCAATCCTTCTCTTTCTTTCTAATGAGTTTTCTTCCCTGCAAGATTCACTTTACCCATTGCTTTTTATATGAGACCTTCCCTAAATTACTCCCAGTCTAGCAGGAACCAGCTTCCAGACCACTCTGTATATATCTCTAATGGTTAGACTTAGCTATACTTGTTGGGAATGTAAAGCTTATATTAATGATCAAGTAGGCATAACTGAAATAATCAAGACTTAGTTATGAAGAGAAACAGTAGCTAATAGTAAGTGTTCAATGGGGGTTTGTGACACTGGGGTCAGCCCCCTTCTGTGGATTCCATTCCATTCCATCCTCCAAATAATCCTATCAGGTATGCACTATTATTATCCTTATTTTAAAGATGAGGAAACCGAGGTTTGAAAAGATAAGTAATCCATCTAAGTTCGTGCTGCAAGCATTTAGCAGAGACAGAAAGCACTTTAGCCAGGGTCTTCCGATGTCCATCTGTTCTCTTACCCACTATGGGTGCACTTCCTTTCCTTGAAGTCTAAATCTGGGCTTAAGACCTAAAACTTCTCTGAGACACATGGATCATTACAAAAGTTTTGAGATACACAAAAATCTGGAAATGTAAAATCCGCTCTGAAGAAAACAAATGAAGCCCTCCCGGCAACACCAGTAAGCTAAGCAAGCTGAAACTGGGATGGTGAATCAAAAAGGATGCTGCCAACTGTCTCTCTTGAAGTGAAATAATGGTCCATAACACAGTCTGTCTCAAAACTTTCATAGTGCCTTACACATAAATTTAAAATTTATAAGAAGGATTTATGAGAAGAAAAAAAACTTCATTTTCTTTTTAAAATAATGAATTGACTTTTGTTATCAAAGGTTTAGCTATTATACAAAATGAATTGCCAGTGTACTCTACTATTAAACATTTACATCTATGGAAATGAACATGATTATGTTTAACACTCACAATGTAAACATTATGGCCTGATATTACAGTAAGTCAATAATAAAGTACTCAAAATAATTGGATTTAAACCTCTCTAGCAGACTCTTCAGCGCCAGACAGTAATTCATATAATCCAGTCAAGTCAATGCACTTATTCATTAAAGGTTCCTTGTGAACTAAACGTTTTTAATTCAAATATTAAGTTGTCTTTCTTTCAAATATACATATATATATATATATAAACACATATATATGTGTAAAGTGCGTGTGTGTGTATATTTCTAAGCCCTTTGAGAAATGTAGAGACACTGAAAAAATTCCAAACGTTAAACAAGTCATGAAGGGAAGAATTTTCAGTTGCTTCTAAGCAGCCTCCTTAGAGCCAAATAGAAATGAAAAGGAATTCTGATCTGACGCCCTCTAGCTGTGAGACCGTGCACAAACCGCTTAAACTCGTTTCAATTTCTCCATCTGTAAAAGTGGTTCATGGAAAGGATTAAATGTAATTATGTATGTGAAAGTGACTTTCACAATGTTTGGTACACGGTTGACTTTAAAAAAAGATGTTATTTCCTTCTTTTTATTTTAATATTTTATATATTATTATTGAACTCCAACCGATGTTCTAGACATGGTTCATTCTTTGGGAATACATAGACTGAAGGCAGAATTGAGCCTCCAAAATAATCTGCAGGTCAGCAGGTAAGAATGATCAGAAAAGCAGAAAATAAAATACAATATAATATGCATTGCCATAGAGATGAGCAGAGAGTGGACAGAGGGGCCAGGCTGGAGTGGGAGGTCTCCCAGGAGGGATTATTAAAAGAGACTCTTAAGATGGATCTTAGTGGTCAGAGGATTGGAGTGTCTAGGGAGATCAATGGAGGCCTATGAACACTCATGGAGATTGGAGGCAAACTTCTTTATATTTCCTTATTTAAACCTCATAACAACTCGGCAAAGAGCAGAAACTATTCCTACATTTTGATGATGAAACAGCAGAACCTTATCAATTTTTACCAGTATGAATACCAGAAAATACATAGAGATGACAATAATATGCTACCCTAATTCAAAGATATAGCAAAAGATATTGGTAGACAAATCTACCTAAGGGCGAGAATCTCACCTAAGCAAAAGAAGAAACTCAAATCAATTCTATTCTCTATCTGAAATGACTAGATTTCCTAAAGGTTCTATTGTAAGGCTTTGGAGAAGTGAAAAGTCTGAAAATTCGTATTTTAACTGAGAAAACCTCTTCTTCTTACATTATTGCATGCCTCTGTTTTCCCTGGTCCAGTTCCGTCCAGGAGAGAAAGCAGAAAGCCCTCGTAAGAGGCCACTGAACAAACAGGACTACCCAGTTTCAGTACAGCCCATATTAAATAAGAGAACAAACTCAAACACACAAAGCTGACAATAACAAGTGATGCAAATCAGTCTGCTTTATGTTATCATGCTGAAAGACTAATATTACCTGTTTTTTAGGAAACAAAAGCCTGGGCAAGTGAGCAAACCAGCCAACCCTTAGATTTTCTAACCTTCCAGGAAAGAGTTACATATGTCAACATTGACTCAGCAGGGCTGGCTGCTATTTAGTCATGTCACTCCCACATAGGTTTTTGTACAAGTCATACAACAATATTTTCATAGAACACCAGTTTATGCATAGTTAGAATCACAACCTTGGTTGATATAAACAAATCTTTTTTTCCACTTTTGCAAAATCGAAGTATCTTATTTGTATGTATATTTAATTTCATACAGAAATGTACTATATTTGTATATTTTATTTCTTGGGAGTCAGTTAAGTCTCTGTGAGTTGAGATTAAAATTCAAAGACATTAACAACAACAAAAATAAACAAATGGAACTTAATTAAACTGAAAATCTTCTGCACAGCTAAGGAAACAGCAATCAAAGCAGACAACCTTCAGAATGAGAAAAGATATTTGCATATTATGAATCGGACAAAAACCTGATAACTAGGATCTATAGAGACTCAAATTAATCATCAAAAAAAAGACCCAACAATGCCATATATCACTAGGCAAAAGACACGAATAGAACCTACTCTAAAAAGAAGATGAATGGCTAACAAACATGAAAAAATGCTCATCATCCCTAATCATCAGAGAAATGCAAATCAAAGCTACCCTGAGATATCACCTAACCCCAGTGAGAATGGCCCACATCACAAAGTCTCAAAGCTGCAGATGCTGGTGTAGATGTGGAAGAAGGGAACACTTTTACACTGCTGGTGGGACTGCAAACTAATACAACCTTTTTGGAAGGAAGTATGGAGAATCCTCAAAGAACTCAAATTAAACCTCCCATTTGATCCTACACTCCCATTACTAGGCAGTAGGCATTTCCTACCCAGTAGGAAAAAATCCTTTTATCATAAGGACATTCGCACTAGATTGTTTATCACAGCTCAATTTACAATATCCAAAATGTGGAAACAGCCTAAATGGCTGCCATCCCAGAAATGGAATAACAAGCTGTGGTATATGTATACCATGGAATACTATTCAGCCACTAAAAAAGATAGAGACTCTACATCTTTTGTATTAACCTGGATAGAGGTGCAACACATTCTTAGTAAAGCATCACAAGAATGGAGAAGCGAGAATCCAATGTACTTAATTCTAAAATAAAGGCAGGAGATGAGCTAATGCAAAGGGGGGAGGGGAATGAGAAAGTGGGGAGAGGGGAGGCGGGAGGAGGATGGAAGGTCATGGCACACCTTTTGGGGGGGAACATAATTAAAAGAGGGACTTTATCTAACAAATGCAATCAGTGTAACCTAATTTTTTGTACCTTCGATGAATCCCAAACAATAAAAAATAATAATGAATTTTAAAAAATAAGAAAAAAAATACAAAGAAGTCTACCATGTCACATCACTGAGCTAGGCCTTGTTTCGAGCATACCTTAATTGGAGATTCAAATTATGTCACCAGGCCCTGGTTTTCTTGTCTCATGTTGACCCCCTTGCTATAATTTTAAGATGGCGGTAGCAACTCCAAACCTCACATCTCTCACCTTCATGTACAAGAGAAAAAGAGCAATCCTTTTCCCAAATGGCACCTACATAAGGCTCTGGGATATAATCCAATTGGTATAGCTTTTAACTGTGCCCACTTGGGAGAAGCCAGTCATTAACCAGTCATTGTACGGAAATACAATACGTTGCTAAACTAGGAAAAGATAAGCCAAACAATGAATATCCAGTAAAAGTGAGTCAAACTCATGTTCAAGGGATACTGGGTGAAAAAGAGAGTCACCACCCTTATAGATACTGACTTGTAGCAGTAGAAAGCATTAAATATGCTACTTTTTCCTATTTTCTCAAATGCCAGTTTTCTTGATTCTCTTTTTCTCTAGTCACTTCTCAGAATCCTTCACCAGCTTTTTCGATTCCATTGTTTCCTTGATTGTGAGTGCACTTTCAAGGTACTGCCCTGGGGATTCTTTTATTACTGTGTGTGTACTTGTGTTTACACACATGTAATCTTCAGTAAGTGTATCCACTTCCATGACTTCAAGCACAACTCAACTTCATGTCTCAAATTTAGACCCCTCTTTGGCACTCCCCCAAACCACCCCGTTTTTGGACTCTTAAGCGACCTTCACTCATCTGGTGTTTATCAGACATCTAGAATATACCATTCACTACTTAATAAAACAACAAAGCAAATTCGAGGTATCACTTTTGCCCTCATGCAGTAGTTATCTTGGCATGAAAGGAAGACACTGAATAAGCATATCCAAATGTAATTTTTCTTTTTTTGAGACAGAGTCTCACTTGCGCTGGGGTTGAATACTATGGCATCATAGCTCACAGCAACCTCAAACTGTTGGGCTCAAGCAATCTTCTTGCCTCAGCTTCTCAAGTATCTAGGACTAGAGGTGGCTGCCACAACACCCAACTAGTTTTTCTATTTTTAGTAGAGATGGTGTCTCACTTTGCTTAGTCTGGTCTGGAACTCATGAGTTCAGGCAATCCACCCTAGAGTGCTAGGACTACAGGCGTGAGCCACTGTACCTAGCCATAATGTAATTAACGCTAGAAAAAGAAAAGAACAGGACAGGCTGTGATCTCCAGACACTCACTGTGAGCTGCTTACAAGACATCTCCACCTTTATGTTTTGCAATATCTCAACATCTGCAAATTTCAATTCACCACTGTGTCCCCCAAATCATCTTCTGTATTCTGAGTCATGTTTAATAAAATTACCAACCACATAAGCTTTCAAATTAGGGGCTTTATCTCACTCCCTTTCCTCTTTTTACATAGGTCACTAAATCTTACTGATAAATATGTCCTGTCTTCTGCACTATCCTTCTCCACATGATACACTGTAGCTATAATGAACTTCAGGTTCCTTGAATTTGATTTTTGTTTTCTTTTTTGAGACAGAGTCTTACTATGTCACCCTTGGTAGAGTGCCATGATGTCACAGCTCACAGCATCCTCAAACACTTGGGCTTAAGTGATTCTCTTGCCTCAGCTCCCATGTAACTGGGACTACAGGAGCTGACCACAACACCCTTCTATTTTTTTGTTGTAGTTGTCATTGTTGTTTAGCTGGTTTGGGCCAGGTTCGAATCTGACAGTCCTAGTATATGTGGCCAGCACCCTAACCACTGAGTTATAGGCCCAGAGCCTGAATTTTATATTCTTTCACCCGCTGTTCCTAATGCCTGGAGTCATTTTCAGAATTCATTCTGTATGTGTCTCTCCCTTTCTACCTTCAAACCTTAGTACACTTTAAACTATTCAATATCATGAGTCATAGTGAACTTCCCTATCTGTGTATAAGTGCTTATAACAAGGTGGCCCATTGCTGAACATAAAATTCATAAATGAATGAATAACTAAATGAATGATATCTACCCTGCCATTGCCCCCACTAGATTAAACTAGTATTATTGGTAAGCACTTACATCAGGAAAGACCAAGTCTTCAGCTATGCTATGATAGTTTTATATTCTAATGACTTGGTTAAGCTGGAACTACATTTACTAAAATTTCCTTTCTATATAGTTCTGGATTAAGTTGGACAGAAAAACTTGTGGGAGATTTAGAAAGCAGAAATAAAGCAGTGGCAATGTCACTCTTGAAGGTTGTTGTGGTTGGAAGTGGTGAAATTCAGTTAAAAATGTATCAGCAAATTCCAGTCTTTCTCCACTCTAACAACACTCTATATGTTCTTTCCTTCCAAATACCTTGCTTTGCTGACCAAAATCAAGCTCAAGTCCACTACCAGATGCTTGGCCGAACATTTACAGAGTCAGTACCCACAAACAGCAACTGGATGTACATAACAAGCTTCCAAAGCTCTCTGCGAGCTTCCATTTGCCCACTGATTCCTCTGCTCCATGGTTGCTAGTGAGTGTCCTTTCTCTAATCCTCTAATTCCCCTTTATAGACTTTTCATGCCCAGCTCCTTACATGTTGTATAAAGTTTAAGTTCTATAATATATTCCTGCACCAGACACGAACTACCTTTAGAATGTAATGATATAAAAATATACATCTTTGTTTTTAGCAATGGCCACCAAAATGACTTTTAAGACAGAAATAATTTGGGGAAAGGGAGATATGTTGATAAACAATTTGGAAGAGAAGTTGGAATGCCAAGTGTTGGCGTTCCCCTGGAGTCCAGCCTGGAACAGTGGTCAGCAAAAGAAACAGCACTGGAAAAATTAAGAGACCTTATATCAGTCTTATAGCATAAAGTCTGGAAGACTGAAAGGGCATACACTGTTTCATGTGCCAGGTAGCAGCCTAAAACAATGCAGCAGCGGGTCCTGCTTTTTTGGAGTCCTTTACTGGGTATAGTCACAGAGCAAATGTGCAAGAATACACAAAAGTCAAGGTTTAAAAAATGAGAGAGGAGGTTACAGCACCCAGGAAGGTGGGTAAAGGATAATGGCAGAACAAACAGGGATATAGGGCAATGGAACATCTGGAGTGTCCAGATAACGTAGGCAGGAAGAAGAGAAGGGGGAAAACAAGCTTCCATTTGAATTATCTCAGCTTCCCTAATTTAAACTAAAGATCAAGAATCTAAAGGTCTCAGCCCACCTGCACTGGTGAATCCCTACATAGACAGAGATAGTCACGAGGACCCTGACTGGGCACTTTACCCTGATTTGGAAGGTCCGTGAGGAATTCAGCCTGCCTTCCTCCCACAGCTGAGGGCTTCGATGTCAGCAGGAACCCAAGGAAAACAGAGAGAAATGTCCAAGAAAATGAGAAAAATGGGATTGTTGGGATAGCATATAACTGTAGACGGAGTCCCCAGATACCGAGGAAAAAATATAAGTGAAATCATGCAAGACTTTCAGTAAGGAGGAAAAATTAGAAAACTTAAAGACACAAAAGGGGTTTGAAATATATGAGGAGTTATACTATGTTCATGAATGAGAAGCTTCAATGTCATAAAGATATCAGTTCTCTAAAAATTAACACATAAATTTGATTTAATTTGAACCCTACTGACAAGCCAATCCTAAATTTGACATGAGAGATCAAAAAACAAGGAAGTATTCTTACCCTATAAGACATCAAGATTCATTAGAAAGTTGTAATTAAGACATAGTGGTCAGGTGGCACCTGTGACTCAAAGAAGTAGGGTACTGGCCCCCATAGACCAGAGGTGGTGGGTTCAAACCCAGCCCCAGCCAAAACCTGCAAAAAAAAAAAAAAAAAAAAAAAAAGGCTGTCTTGGTAAAAAGATGGGTAAAATATCCAATGAATAGGGCAAGAACCCCCAAACATGAAAACATAACTGAAAATTTAAACCCCAAGTCATAATTATTTTAGTTGATTTTGTTTTAGAGTCTGGAATACCAGTATTTGTCAAGGCTCGGATTTCATTACTCTAAGACCGTGAACTGAAATTGAATTATAACAAGAGCTATTCTCCTGGAGTCAACTTGTTGCCTTTCCTTGTATATATGCACACATAAAATAACTTTAAATTGCATGATATTCAGTTTTTATAAAGGCTTTTGTTTAAACTACCCATTAAGATAGAGTGGGAAAACTTTGGCATAGCAGGCAGTAAATGTTAGCTGCAGTATTGTGTTTTGTCAGTGGTTCATTATGAGTGACTCTGCCCCTCTTTTCTCATTTAAGGATAAATAAATAATGTTTGCAATAAAAACACTCAAAAATTCTCACATGTTCCTCCACCTCATGGCCAAAATCAATTATAATAGCTGTTGGATCCTTTACCATGATGCAGATGTTGCATTAAACACTTTCTAGAACATGACTCATAAGAGTTAATTCTTGAAACAATCTCAGCTGTGGGTATAATTTTTATCCTCATTTTATGTTTGGCACATGGAGGTTTAGAGCAGTCTTTCTGAAGGTCAAGGTCAATTAATAGTAAGGAATAGAGCTAAGTCTTATATCTGTGTCTGGTGAACAGCAGCCCCTGAGCTCATGGGCATTAAGGTTAGGTCTTTAACTACCCTGCACTATCTCACTACAAAAAAAAGTTCATTACCTTTGTTTGAAATTGGACATCACATTTTCAGCCTTAAAATAAGAGTAAAGAAAACATTGCACAATCTGAATTAAAACCAACTAGTTACATCTCTTAAAAACGTCTTTATAGAATTAAACTGGCAGTATTTTTCATAGAATGTTTAGTCCGCTAACAAGAAATGCACAGGTGACCAGAGGTGCTTCTAAAAAACAAATTGTGAAAGTGTGAGAAACTTGGAGAGAATGTGGTTTCCTGAAACAAGAGTAAACTCCTAATGCCCCGTTTATAGGCTAGGTCTTGTGCTGACACATGAAGAAGCCTTTTTTAATTAACTGGATAGGAATTTAATATCTTCGCATATGCTAGGCAAGTTGACTTGCCCAGGCAACCAGATACACCAAGCTTTGTATATTTGTTCTGCTTTTTTGGCTTGCAAGTGAATCTTCTAAATCATGGGCATTAAGGTTAGGTCTTAAGTAATAGTTTTGCACTCAAGTGTTTCTTGGGAAAATTAGGGTATGCTAACCATCAGGCAGAGAGTACAAGGTGACTTAGCAAATTAAAAATTGTAAGTAATAAGTATAAACCACAAGAACCCGAATAAAAATACCCAACAGATTAATTTGCTGATGATCATGTGGTTCTCACTGAATGTGGACAAAGGTCTTCCATGCAAAAATATGAAACTGGAAAGGAGGTATACTATGAAAATTCATATCTGTTTTTGCATAGCTTATTCAGAAATCATTTCCAAGAAGGCTGAAGTGTGAGTTTTGCCACCTTAAAGCAGTAATGAATGTAAAGGTCTAGCGTCTAGTCTCAGGAATAGTACTAAATTCTGGAAAAACCTATGCCCTTCTTTAAGGGTCTTCTTATTGGTTCACCTTACCAAAACTGAAAATAGTCTCTCTACAAATACAATATTATTTCTTCCAATAGTTTCATTCTCATAGGTTGCACTTAGGATAAATACACATAATGCTTTACTGCAAAATTGCTAAGTTGTGTTCTTTACATCTTTAAAGTATTTCTCGACATTTTATTGGTGTGACTTTATCCGGGTTGACAAACTCTGTCCATTGATGACATTATAAACACCTTAAGAGCAATTGCTATAATTATTTATTTATAAATTTCCTTATCAAAAATTACATATGGTTCTTCCTGCAAAAAGTGCTGCAGAACAGAAACTGCTTTCTGTTTATATTTCTGCCTTCCATAAAACTTAACATAGCGGATTACCCAGATGAGACATTGGGTTTATGATTCTTTGAATATAATTAAATTTGTTTAATTTTTGAAACATTTAAGACCACTTTACGTACCAAATTTTATAACATGCATGTTTCCCCTCATTCAACAAATATTTATTGAACTTATACTATGTTCCAGGAACATTACATTTCTTGGCTGGGTGCAGTGGCTCACCCTGTAATCCTAGCACTGTAGGAGGCTGAGGCAGATGGATTGCTTGAACTCAGGACATCAAGACGAGCCTGAGCAAGGGCGAGACCCCGTCTCTCAAAATAGCCGGGCATTGTGGGCATTGCCTGTGGTT
Source organism: Perodicticus potto (assembly GCA_963574655.1). NCBI lineage: Eukaryota > Metazoa > Chordata > Mammalia > Primates > Lorisidae > Perodicticus > Perodicticus potto. Next base: position 15,121 of record CAUYRH010161447.1, read on the forward strand.
CAAAGGAGCAGGGCGCCAGCCCTATATACCAGACTTGGCATGTTCAAAACTGACCCCAGCCCAAAACTGCGAAAAAAAAAAAAGCTGAGCATTGAGGTGGACGCCTATAGTCCCAGCTACTTCGGAGGCTGAGCCAAGAGAATCACTTGAGCCCAAGAGTTTGAGGTTGCTGTGAGCTATGATGCCACGGCACTCTACCCAGGGTGAAAAAATAAGGCTCTGTCACAAAAAAAAAAAATTGTTATTTCTCTTAAAATCCTTTTTGTTCACAGAATAAAATGACAGAATTGTATAGTTCGAAGGAGACTTGGGGGTTAGTAGTTCAGCATACTTATTGTGGAGAAGTTGTTTATTGCAAAAGTAACTGCAAGAGTGTCAGGCTGAAGGGAAAATCTCTGGCTGGAAGAAGAAGGGAAGCTAACACCCAAGCTGGTGACTTGGCTGCTAGGCCTTCCCTGTCAGGAGTTACACTTCAAAATTTCCAATATGTTGATAAATACGAAAGTCATCAGAGTATGTCATGTATTGTTTCTGGAAATGGTTACTAGTCCTTGCTTATCACAGAAATGGTACTTTAATCGAAGAGGAATAAATCTGTATGAGAATGTTTATAATTGCAGTAAAAAAATTAAAATTATTTGTACCCTTTGATTGAGTAATCCTACTTGGGGGGATTTATCCTAGGGAAACAGAAAGATGCATGAAAGCTTATATGCAAGAGCATTTATTGCAGACTTTTTATCAAGATATCCAAACATAAATGACGATACAACTGTATGGCAGAATACTGCCCAGTTTCAAAAAGGTGTAATTATATAGTAAACTGTGCTTAAGTTTTAAAAAGATACATCCATTCAGTCTAATTCCAGTGCACTAGTGCATTCTAACCTGAGGAAAATAAACCAAATTCATACCTGTGGTTGTTTCTGAGCAATATAATTACCAGTGATTTTTACTTTCTTCTTTTTATTTATTCATGTCTTTGCATACTAAATTTTATGATACGAACATACATGCACGAATAATAAAGGGTGAGAAAAAGAACATTAGCTTTTTAAAATTTCAGAATATTACAAAGGTGCCAATGTTTTGGTTACGTGAATTGCTTTTTTACAGTTGGAGTCAAGCATGTAAGTGTACTCAGGATCCAGGTAGTGTGTATTATACCCATTAGGTATGAATTTACCTGTCCCTCTTCCCCCTCCCACCTGCTTGATTTCTGCTGAGCTTTAATTGAATGTGTGCCCATGAGTGTTGAACGATTAGTTCCAGGGTGGCAGTGGGTCCATGCAGTGTTTGTTTTTTCCATTCTTGCAATACTTCACTTAGAAGAAGGATCTCCAGTTTCAGCCAGGTTTGTTACAAAAGGTGTTAGTTCAGAGAGAATAGACTTCAAATCAATAAAAATAACAACAACAAAAATGGTATCATATAACGGTGAAGTGAAAAATTCAACGAGAAGGCTCAACAATCCTAAATATTTATGCACCTAACACAGGAAGCCCAGATTCACAAAACAATAAACACAGCAGCATAATAGACAAGACTTCAACACCCCACTGACAGATCTAGACAGATCCTCCAAACAGAAAATAAGCTATGAAACAATGGACTTAAAGAGAACTCTAGAACAAATGGACATTTGTTCAGACATTTATAAAACATTCACCCCAAAACTCCTGAATATACATTCTTCTCATCTGCTCATGGATCATTCTCTAGGATTGACCAGGCCACAGACCATATCTCAAAAAGTTAAAAAACTAGAAATTATACCATGTATCTTCTGAGACCACAGTGGAATAAAATTAGAAATCAATTCCTACAGAAAGACTCACCTGTATACAAACTGATAGAAATTAAACAACCTCTTGCTGAACGAAAGTTTGGTCAAGGAGGAAATAAAGATGGAAATCAAAAGATTCTTTGAACTCAAAGATAATAGGGACACAAGTAATCAAAATCTGTGGGATACAGCAAAAGCAGTCCTAAAAAACTACATCTAAAATACAGAAAGATCACAAATCAGTCTTCTAAGGAATTGTCTCAAAGAACTAGAAAAGGAAGAGTGCACCAGTCCCAAAACCTGCAGAAGAAAGAAAATAACCAAGAATAAAGGAATACAGAACTAAATGAAATCAATAGCAAAAGAATTATACAGAAGCTTAATGAAAGAAAAAATGTGTTCTTTGAAAAGAAAAAAAAAAAAAATGACAGGCCTCTTTCTAGATTAACCAGAAACAGAAAAAGGACTCTAAGAGGCTCAATCAAAAATCGAAAAGTAGAAATCACAACTGATACCATGAAAATGCAAAATGTCATCTCTGAATACTGTAAGAAACTTTATGTTCATAAACTTGAAAACATAGACGAAATGGACAAATTCTTGGAAACTAAAAACCTCCCTGGGCTCAATCAGGAAGAAACAGAGCTCCTAAAAAGACCAATGTCAAGTGCTGAAATCAAAACAGCAAAACAAAATCTTCCAACCCCCAAAATTCCTGGACCAGGTGGGTTCACACCTAAATTTTACTAAACCTACAAAGAAGAACTTGTACTGTAGAAAATTATTCCATAACATTGAGAAGGAAGAAATCCTCCCCAATTCATTCTGTGAAGCCTGTATTTCCTTAACACCAAAGCCAGAAAAAGACACAACAAAAAATATACCAATGTCCTTTGTGAATTTAGATGCAAAATACCTCAATAAAATATTAGCAAACTGAATTCAGCTGCACATCAAAAAATAATTCACTATCAACTCAGCCTCTACAGCTCAGCCGTTAGGGCACCAGCCACAAACACTGTGGCTGGCAGGTTCAAACTCGTCCTGAGCCTGCCAAACAACAGTGACAACTACAACAACAACAAAAATAAAAATGGCTCAGAGGAGTAGGGTGCCAGCCCTATATGCCGGATGTGGCAGGTTCAAACCCAGCCCAGGCCAAAAACTGCCAAAAAAACAAAAAAATAAAAAGAATAAAAAATAGCTGAGCATGTGGCAGGTGCCTGTAGTCCCAGCTACTTGGGAGGCTGAGGCAAGAGAATCACTTAAGTCCAAGAGCGTGAGGTTGCTGTGAGCTGTGACACCACAGTGCTCCACTGAAGGCAACATATTGAGACTCTGTCTCAAAAATAATAATAATAATAATAATGATAATTCACTAACACCAATTGAGCTTCATACCAAAGATGCAAGAATGGTTCAACATATACAAATCTATAAATGTATTTCACCATATAAATAGAGCAAAAATAAAGATCATATAACTCTCAGTGGCAACTCTGGCTCAAGGAGTATGGCGCTGGCCCCATATGCTGGAGGTGGTGGGTTCAAACCCAGCCCTGGCCAAAAACTGCAAAAAAAAAATAATCATATAACTCTCTCAATAGACTCAGAAGGAACATTTGAAAAAAACTCAGCACCCTTTCATAAGAATATCTAGCAAAATAGGCATAGATGGGACACACCTCAAAATTATAAAAGCCACATACAACAAACCCACAGCCAACATCATACTGTATGAGGAAAAATTGAAAGCATTCCTGCTTATAACTGGAACCTGACAAGGTTGCCCACTATTACCACTTCTATTCAGTGTAGGGCTGGAAGTTTAGCCAGAGCAATCAGACAAGAGAAAGAAATCAAGGGTATCCAAATGGTGAAAGAAGAGGTCACATTATCACTCTTTGCTAATGATATGATCTTATATCTAGAAAACCCCAAAGATTCTACCAAAAAACTTCTGGAATTGATAGATAAAAGCAGTGAAGTCTCAGTTAAAAAAAAAAAATCAATGTACACAAATCAGTAGTTTTAATATACACCAACAATAGAACTGAGAATCAAATTGAAGACACAAAACCCTTCACAATAGCAACAAAGAAAATAAAATACCTAGAAATATATTTAACTAAAGAAGTGAAAGACCTCTATAGGAAGAACTATGAAACTGCAGCAGATGTAAACAGATGGAAAAACATATCATGCTCATGGATTGGCACAATCAATATTGTTAAAATGGCTACACTACCCAAAGTGATTTACAATACCAACTCATTGTTTTCAGGGCTAGAAAACATAGTTCTTTGCCTCATATGGAACCAGAAAAGATGCAGAATAGCCCATACAACCTTATATAAGATGAAGAAATAGGAAGGAATCACTTTATCAGACATGAAGCTATACTATAAGGCTATGGTAACCAAAACAGCATGGTACTGCACAAAATCAGAGACATAGACCTATGGATAAAAACAGAGAACCCATATACAAAACCATTCTCATATTCCCATCTGATCTTTAACAGAGCAGACAAAAACATACACCAGGGAAAAGAATCCCTATTCAATAAATGATGCTAGGAAAATTGGATAGCTCCATGTAGAAGACTGAAACAGGATCCTCACCTCTCCCCACTCACAAACATTATCTCACAACACATAACAGACTTAAACCTAAGACATGAAACATTAGCGACAGTACAAGAAAACGTTGTAAAAACTCTTACGAATATTGGCTCATGCAACGAATTTATGAAGAAGACCCCAAAGGCAATCACAGCAGCAATAAATAGTAACAAGTGGGACTTTATTAAATTAAAAAGCTTCTGCAAAGCCAAGAACACGATTAATGGAGCAAATAGACAAGCTACAGGATGGGAGAAAATATTTGCATGCTATACATCCAACAAAAGGCTGATAACAAGAATCTATAAAGAACTCAAATGAATCAGCAAGAAAAAAAATCAAAGAACCCCATACAAAAGTGAGCAAAAGACATGAGCAGAAACTTTTCAAAAGAAGATAGACTAATGGCCAATAAGCAGATGAAAAAATGCTCAGTATCTCTAATTATCTGAGAAATGCAAATCAAAACCACAATGAGATATCGCCTAACTCCAGAGAAAATGGCTTTTATCCAAAGTCCCAAAACAACAGATCCTGGCATGGATGTGGAGAGAAAGGAACACTTATACACTGTTGGTGGGAGTGACTGCAAACTAGTACAACCTTTCTGGAAAGTAGTATAGAGATACCTCAAAGACCTAAAAGATCTAGTATTTGATCCAGTAATGCCTTCCTGCGGATTTACCCAAAGTGGGGGGGAAAAAGAGTCATTCTATAAAAAAGACACTTGCACTCAAATGTTTATTGCTGCACAATTCACAATTGCAAAGATGTGGAATCAACCAGGTGCCCATCCATACACAAGTGGGCTAATAAAATGCAGTATATGTACTCATGCAGTACCACAGAACATTATCTTAAAAAGAATATCTCCTATTCAAGGTAGGATCGGCAAGGGGCCATCCTGAACATTCACCAACAAGAAAACAAGCTGACAATAAAGCTGTAAAACCTATTTGAAATTTTTTTTTAATTTTTATTAAATCATAATTGTGTACATTAGTGCAATCATGGGGCACAATGTGCTGACTTCATATACAATCTGAAATATTTTCATCAAACTGTTTAACACAGCCTTCATGGCATTTTCATAATCACTATATGTAGACATTGGTATTCTACATTTAGTAAGTTTCACCTGTACCCTTCTAAGATGCA
>CAUYRH010161448.1:0-68224 GCA_963574655.1 Perodicticus potto
CAGGTTGGTATTCTTTTCTCTATTAGAAATTATTTTCCCCATACAGTGATTAAAAGGCCATGAAGGCTATGTTAAATAGTTCAATGAAAATATTTCAGATTGTATACAAAGTCAGCACATTGTGCCCCATGATTGCACCAATGTACACAATTATGATTTAATAAAAATTTAAAAAAAAAAAGAAATTATTTTCCTGAGGGTTGGTGCCTGTAGCTCAGCGGCTAGGGCTCCAGCCACATACACCGGAGCTGGTGGGTTCAAACCCGGCCTGGGCCAGCTAAACAATAATGACAACTACAACAAAACACAGCAGGGCATTGTGGTGGTCACCTGTAGTCCCAGCTAGATGGGAGGCCTGAGGCAAGAGAATTGCTTAAGCCCAAGAGTTGGAGGTTGCTGTGAGCTGCGACGCCCCCAGCACTCTACAGAGGGCAACAAACTGAGACTCTGTCTTAAAAAAAAAAAAAAAAGAAAGAAAAATTATTTTCCAGAATGGACTTTAAGTTTCATCTAACAAAATCACATTTAAACCCAAATCTAGCCCAATATCAGTAACCGGTTCATCTCATTACAGCATCCCACACGCTCTATGATATGTCTCTCTAGAGAGTCTCTTCAAGGAAAGAGAATGGTCAGAACGTGTTAGAGACATCAGGGTGGTTGAGGTGGACGCTCAACTTTCATCTGACTACCTCACTGGTACCATGCCAGCGTTTCTTCATGTCGTTCATTTTATTTAACCTCCCCGATAACTCAGTGAAGGGAATAGTCCTATTCTTATTTTTAGAAATGAAGGCGGTGAGGTTCAATTAGATCATGTGGGATCTGACTATAAAGCCCTCAATGGACATTCACCCTGATACCTCCCTGGGACTGAAATAAACATCCTCTATCTTGACTTGGTTTGCCATGTTTGCAAACGTGAGAGCTTCACTGTCATTTACCTTCCTGATTCTCACTAATTAAACACAGCTTTACTACATAATAGATCTGTTAACTTGATTCACTATAAATAAAAACCAACAATGCCACATTTTTCAGAATGTGATTAGCATGTATGATTTCATAGTGCCAAAATAAATCATTTATTTTGAACTATTAGTAAACCTAAGACACACTTGTGCAGTGGCTTAGCATATATAAAAAATTTACAGTGACATCCTTTAACAAGGCACTTAAGAAATCATTTGGCGGTTTACTTTTTGCCAAATGCCATACATTGTTTTAATGTCAGATAGGAAGTGAAAGTTATTTATAGATTGAAATATAACACTATTAAAGCTCAATCTTATATACAGCAACACGTTCCAAATAGAGTTCTCAACACTACATTTTAAAGCATAAATCACTGGTATCAATATCAGCGTATGAATGTTGTCTTCTTAATAGAGTGCCAGATGTGTGACAAAGAACCCAAAAGAAGACACGGTTAGAAGAAAAATTTAATAATGTCACTGGGGTATTTTTCACCTTAACCTGTACACTAATTTTTATGAATAAACTTTTAAAACCTGTTTTTTTTTTTTTTTAGACATCTGTGATTCATGGGAGGCTAGTCAACAGAAGCCAGAGTTAAGTGATGAGTGTACGACAATGGATGCAACTTTCACCAGTGCTAGACTTTGACATTTTAGTTAATCTAAGTAATTTTTTGAGGGATTAGCATTTCTTATTTGGGTATATAGACACAACATTTTTAGCCTTCTGTGACTATGTTTTCATAGTGAGATAAGCCTTTGGAGAATTCTCCTTTAGGGAAATGATAGTCATTTGTGGTTTTATGAGTATCAGTTGCTACACTTCAGTTAGAACAGGGCATCTTCCGGACTCCATAAATAAGAGAATTTTAAAATAGGTGACAAATTTTGAAATACATAAACTTAAGGAAAATGTAAAATAATTTTTAATGTAAACAATTTATTGTGCTAAATAGAGCTAGCTCCCGTTCTTGTATGAATACACAGGACAACACGTCTTATTTATTTCCAATACATAGGATGACACCTTCAGGCCTATCGCTGGTTTTATTTTATGTTTGGCTTAAAAATAAGTGGCCATTACAGACATGGAAAGGTTGATAGGTAAAACAGTAAGAGTGTTCTCTCAACTCAGAATACCACTTCCATTTTTATTCTGTAATGAAATCAGTTTTTTCCCAAGAAGCCTGTGAAATAAAATATAGGACACCCCAGTAAATCAAATTTCAGATAAATTAAAATTTGTTCCTAGTAGAAGTATGTCCCATGCAATATTTGTATTGTGTGTATGAATCACCTGAGTATCTTGTTAAAATGCAATTCTGATTCAGCAGGCCTGGGACGGCGCCTTGGAGTCTGTTTTGTTAATTTGTTAAATCTGGCAACCTATCCCCAATTGTTCTTAAAAGAAAAAACTGATAAAGATAATATTACTACATGTTCACTTGTGGACTAATATTTGAAATGAATGAATAGAATCACGAATTGGCTTTTATCTACATCTTTGATTCCGAGGCTTCTCTTGAAACTCCTGAATGAGAGCGAAAATTAAAACCTTCAGTAGACTTTAGAAAATCCCTGGGTATTTTTTTTTCTCCCTCGTCACAGATCCTTTCTCTAATCTGTCACGTTCAACCTGAGCTCAACATCAAAATCACCTGGAGAGCTTTACAAAAATCCAAGTAGCCACATCTTAGTCAAACAAAATTCTGTAGGGGTAGGATGGGCCCCAGACATTGGTGGCGCTAATCTTCCCAGGTGATTCCAATTGCAGCCAAGCTTGAGATCCTGCCCCAAGTCCTTCCTGAACAAAGCTCAGTCTGGGAATCAGCGACACCAGCCTCCTTGGCAACTTGCTAACAACACAGAATCCCAGGCCCCACCCCTGGGCCTTTTGAATCCGAAGCTGCATTTGAACAACAGCTCCAGGTGATTCATATGCACATTACAGCTTGGCAAACACTACTCTAAATCATTTAGAGATAACAACGAAATGAAGCCATGCTTATGACTTTCACTGTATGATTAACTGAAATGCCAGAACATTCCAACACAGCAAAACTCGCATGGTTAAGTACGTTCCTGTAGCAGGGACCGATGCCCATCACTTCAGACTGGCAACCGAAATGACATCGACCACCCAAAAGGATCAATTCTCTAAGGACAGCACACTAGATCCTAGCAAAACCCTGCGGCAAGCCAAGAAAACAATAGCAAAATAGGAATTATCACTTCCCTTTTTCCCCCTTAATCCCAATTCTTGTCTATAAAGCTATCTTTCTTACAGCAACAGAAAGTGACTATGCCTCAGGCAAGGTGCTTTGCCCCAAACACTGGTTTATCTCTAGTGATTTGAATGTTTTCTAGCCTCCAATTCGCAGGTTTCTTGTATATGTTCCATCCAAGTCACTGAGGGCTTTTCCCAGACAATGGTACGTTTTAAGAAGCCTAACAAGGTAATCTGAACACACCAGGACCAGGCATTCACATCAAGGCTGAAACTAAGAGCCATGGTGTGTGGAATATCCTGAAGGCTTCCTGTCAAATTGTTTCCCCATCTATAACTAGAGTTCTGTTTGTAGCAAGGTTTTTTTGGTTTGTTTTTGTTTTCTTTTTTCTGTTTGTTTGTTTGTTTGTTTGTTTGCTGTTTTTGGCCTGGGCCAGTTTTGAACTCGTCACCTCCAGTACATGGGGCCGGCTCCCTACCCCTTTGAGCCACAGGCGCCGCCCTGTTTGTAGCAAGGTTTTATGATAAAAAATGTCCTCTGCTTCTCCATTTAAATATAAGTGCTATACTCCTAAGAAGTAATCACATTTATTTTCTCAAATCTTAGCATTGAATTCATTTATCACTTGTTTTAACCTAAAAGGAGACATAGCTGAGTTCTAGGTTCCTGGAGGCATTAAGCGTCAGGGAAGGGAATACAGACAGAAGACAGGAACAGTATAGGATACCGAACACAAACTTTGTCTGCCACATCGTTTTACCTCCAAACCACCCTTATTAATTTTGAAGGGGGCCTGGCGCAGTGGCTCACACCTGTAATCCTGGCACTCTGAGAGGCGGAGGCAGGTGGATTGCTTGAGCTCAGGAGTTCGAGACCAGACTGAGCAAGAGCAAGACCTATCTTTATTAAAAATAGAAAAAACTAGCCACCTGCAGTCCCAGCCACTGAGGCAAGAGGTTCACTTGAGCCCAGGTTGCTGTGAACTGTGATGACATCACAGCACCCTACCCAAGGTGACAGAATGAGACTCTGTCTCAAAAAAAAAAAAAAAGAAAACTTAATGATGGCACTTCCAATCCCTAAGAACAAGTACTAATGTTTCATATTTGAATAATTTCATCTTGTAATTTATTTGTAATTCATTCAAACTATGTAAGAAGAATTCTTCCAATAGAGGACGCAACTGCTGAGTTTCTCTAAGACAAAATGTAAGGGAAATATGAAGACACAGTTTTTAGTTTTCATACATCATATATCATACCTTACAAGGGCGTGAAGCTGAAGCCAAGAAAAATTGCAGTTACATAGAGTGAATTTGGTGAATAAAGATTTCTGAGCATATTAGTTTTAGTATATTTCATGAAGTGAGCAAGAGACAACTGCCTCAATGTGGGGAAAGAGTTTCTCATCTCTGGAGCTTATCTGTATTGATATCAGGAAAGGGTAGGGGTGCAAAACGACAACGGCTGGCCTGCCCTTTCACCTTCCTAACAGGGCTGGTGGCAGCAATGAAGCTTAATCAATGCAATGGGAGTGACATTTTACAGTCAAATCAAATTAAATGAAAATGAAAGGAAAATCTGAGATCCAACCTAAAGGTCATCCCTCTTACCACTGAGGTCATCTCCATGGCAACTAAATGCTACAAATGTGTAGAGTAAATCCTTAACAAATCTGCAGAAAGCATATCCAATTGAATATGATAGTGTCGGCCACTGTATTTTGTAGCTTTCTAAAAGCTTACAGCGGGAGTAACAGAAAGGACGTCAGCCAGCAAGTAAACAGAACAGCTCACTGCTGACCAGTTCTCAACGACAGAGATTCCCAACTTGTCAAAGAATGAACTCTAAGTAAATGGGCAACTTAAAGACAGACCCAGCTAAGTGAATGACTTTCAAACTGCAAGGGTTGCCAGAATGGTTTTTACTTGGACTTATTCAGTTTAGAAATCTCCCTGGTCCCTGTAAAAGCATTTTCACATCGCGAGGAATAATGTGCGTGGGGTTACATCAGACCATTCCATTATCTGCTCTGGAGCACTCCCCCAGAGAGGCACTTCCCTCCTCTTCGTAAGGGTGTGCTAAGAGCAGATGGGGCTGAGGGTTGGGAGAAGGCAGTGCTGTACTGGTAATAGCACGACAGCAGCAGCAGCGATGGCTCTTTTGTGATGGTTTCCTCCACACAGACACTTCCAGAAAACTTTAATTCATCCCTCTCATCCCTGTTATGTTTCTAGATTTTTTTTACTGTACCATGTGGCCAGTCCACAAATTGACTTGGGCAATTCGGATTAGTTTCCTCTTGTAAACTGTATGTTGTTGGAGGAAGCCCATTGAAATCGTCAAACTCACTTCCCCTGTAATTGGCCAAGATGGTCTTGCTCTCCCCAAACAGCATGAATTCGTAGGTATTTGTTTGGCCTGAGAGCTGGGTGCTGTCTGCTAAGTGACAATACGTTTACAGAAGGAAGACTAGGATTAAGTGACTACGTACACAGATTCACCCAATGATACAGACTGAATTTTTTATTTAAGGAACAAGATTTTGCAAGAGGATACATGGCACTGTTTGACATGTGCCAAACTGGTCGTTTAATTAAGTCATAATTGTGGCCACTGTGATTCTTGTTTACAATTTGGACTTTGTTAGTGATGCTGTCGCTGGGCAATATGAAAGACAGCAATGGATTTTTCCTTTAGATAAGAGAAAAAAAGAGGATAACATATGATACGAAGTGCCTAAAACCATGGGTCATCTCTTTATCAGAGAATATCCTATCTCTGCTAAAACAGCAATACACACTAATGAATTTATTTCTATAAGGAAATTCCTGCTTTCAGGATGGAAAGGAAAACAGCAATGACATTGTTACCTTTAGGTAACAATAGTTCTTTACCATAAATAGATCATAAATTATCTTTTTTTCAGGAACACTAACTTACTTTGAGCTAGATGTCACATCTAGTAATTTTTCAAAATTTATGTAATAATAATCATAGTGCCTAACTTTTATTGAACACTCTAGCAAACGATGACAGCCAAACAAGACAAAAGCCTGTTATTCTTTGAGACAACTTCTTCCCAGGCAGCACCAATGTTTTAAGGTTTATAATAACCACAAAGCAATTTAGTTTCATATTATCACCCCCATAAAATTCTACTTCAGTTTAATATAAATGGAATAATCCCTGGTCTTGGAGACTCTAATCCCAGCTCAGTTATTAATTAATAGCATTTTGGGTTACATCATTTACCTCGCTCTTGCCAATATCCTCCACTCTAAAATGAAGCTAATTCTACCGGCCCTTCTTACCTCATAGGATTATCTGAGGATGCCATGATATAATACACAGTCATCATCATTTAATGATGGGGATACATGATGAGAAAGGCATTGTGAGGTGATTTCACTCATTGTCACACGTACATTATAGAGTGTGCTTGCACAAACCTCAAGGCTACAGACCTGTACAGCATGTCAGTACACTTCATACTGCAGGCAATTATAACATAATGATAAATACTTGTGTATCTAAGCGTATCTAAACATAGAAAAAGTGCAGTAAAAATACAGTATTATAATCTGATGGGACACTATCGTTATATGTGGTCCATCCTTGATCAAAATGTTGTTCTAGGGTTCATGATTGTATAAGAAGAGCTCTGGAAAGTATCCAACAATAAATAATATATCATCATGTTATCATATCAAAAAGACTTTGCTACTGTTTCAGAGACACCACACTTTTGCAATGTTAAGAATATAGCTAAATACCCATACTTACAGTTTGATAATTTAGTAAACCTGAGATTAACTGGAAGACTTCAGTTTTCCTCTTGACCTTGCAAAAATTCATTCTCATTTAGCAATCCAGTGTGTAAATGTGATATCAAATATAATGACCTGTATAAACACCCGGCAATTTATTTCTCCAAAAAGTTTTTCTGGCCAGGCATGGTGGCTCACACCTGGTTAACCAAGGCAGGAGGCGCACTGGAGGTCAGGATTCAAGATCAACCTAAGCAAAGCAGGATCTCGTCTCTATTAAAAATGGAAAAATTAGCTGGGTTTAGTGGCAGGTACCTTAGAGTCTCACCTACTCAGGAGCTGAGTCAGGAGGATCCTTTAAGCCCAGGAGTGTGAAGTTGTGCATGGCAAGCCAGGTTGATGCTATCTATGGCACTCTAACCTGGGGCAACAGAATGAGACTTTGTTTCAAAAAAGAAGGGAAAAAAAGCTTTTCTTATTTGGTATCAGGCTATTTCCTTAGGATTTGCTTCTATTTCTAAAAAGCCAAATGTGAGAAGAAAACCGTTTTATTCATACCTTTTAATCGCAAATTCTGATAAGCTTTTATTGCATTAGACCGTTTCAATAATTTAAACGAGACAGAACAATGTTTTAACCAGGTTTCACCCCTGAACCCGCCTTGTGGTTTTTCTCTTATGACTACACCATTAAATATATTAAAAGTCATACTTATTCCCCTTTAATTTTTGTCCAAACTTTATGGGAAAAAAAGCATTTGGGACAATCAGAGGTGTTTACCAATTATAAACCCTAAGTCTTTTATTAAAAAAAAAAAGCATTTGGGGCAATCAGAGGTGTTTACCAATTATAAACCTTAAGTTTCAGTATTTCAACTGCTCCTCTGTATATTCTACAGCTGAATTTGAAAACAAAGACAGGAAGGCCTGCCACAGATAATCACAAATCATACCCTATCAAGGAAACAGAATGACAAGATTTAAAAGTTACTGTGTCATATTTACTTTGGAAATTGCCATTATAACTGAAATACAGTTTGACAGCACAGTTTTAAACTCCTAAATGCTCAGAGATTTTATCTAACTAATAAACCTGCAGCTTTGTAAACCCACAAAACTCCTTCGATACTATCTTATTTGAAAAGGGGGTGAACTTGCCAGGTGTAAGGAAGCAGATGCCATCTATGGATTGGTGAACCACACAGTGCCTGTCTATTTTCAGAGATTACAGGGAGAGCACTGGTGCCATTGGTTAAGATAGCAAATTGATTTCTTCAATAAACTAGCGCTCTCATTCACTCACCACAATTTTCTAAAATTGCCCTTTTGATCTGAAGCCTCCAATCCTGGTCAGACGTAATTTTTTATTTTGGAACACTGAAATCTATACTCTTCGGCTATTTTTTCCTTACATGACCAGAAACACAAACCTTTCTCTCCTCATTCATGCCACTGAAATTGAAGACATCTCTTTGAATTTGCTTCCACGCGTATAGGCTTTTTTTTTAAATAAAATTTTAACAACTAGTCTGAAATTGTAATAGTTTTTAAAAGTATATTGAGGAATGGGGATTACCCATTCATCACATACTAATGAGGCACTGCTTCAGATATGATGTTTAAATTTTTGGCTTCTTGCTGATGAAATTCACATTCTGTAGCCTGGGAAATGATGGCAAATCAGTAGTCGAAAAAAATATACCTAAGTAATGGCATTTATGCCTATTTCTATGATGTGTGCATATAAGTATGTGTGTGTGTAAATATGGCTTAAAATGGAGCTTGTGTTTGTCTTGTTTTGTATTTTTTTGTTTTTTTGCAGTTTTTGGCCGGGGCTGGGTTTGAACCTGCCACCTCCAGCATATGGGGCTGGCGCCCTAGTCCTTTAAGCCACTACTCAAGTAGCTCATTAACTTAACCAGTAAGAGTTAATTTTCTTTGAGAAGTTACCATGTTTACTTTTCTAATCATTTTGCATGGATCAGTAAAATCCCTGTGAGATAGAAACTATGACTAGCCCCACTTTCCAGAAGAAGAAACTGAGATGCAAAGAGTTGAAATCATTTGTTCAGGGGTCACAGTTAGGAAAAAGGGTTAGAAACGTAGATGCTTTCAAAGGGCACCCTGTCCGAGTGGGTGTGGAAAACACACCTTTTCTGGCCACAGAGCTCCACGGATAGACACATGATAGCTGCAGGAGCAGTGGTAATGACAGTGACACTGATAGTTGACGGGGATGGTGCTGGTGCTGGTCATGATGACAAGGACAGTATCTGCTATTAAATGAGCACCATGTGCCAAGGGTTTTTTTTTTTTTTTTGCAATTTTTGGCCAGGGCTGGGTTTGAACCCGCCACCTCCAGCATATAGGGCCGGCACCCTACTCCTTTGAGTACCCTGTGCCAAGGGTTTTATGTTTTGTGTCCAACAACTCTGGGAGGTAGGTACTATATTTATCTTTCTCTCCTGAATGTTTAGAGTGAACTTCAGATAAACAGAGTAGCTGTCCCAAAGTCACTTAACTAAGAAGTGATAGAGCAAGAATTAAATGTAAACTCTCTCCTCCTACTGGCTCGGGTGTTTTACCTTCTAATTAGTAATAACAGCTACCACTTATTCTGCGCCCCGCACTGTTCCAAAAACCTATATACATTATTTTATTTGCTGAACTACAACAACAAGGTAGGCTGTATGACATTCCACTTAGAGATGCATTTATTCATTCAATCAACCATTTCACTGAGCACAGGTGCAGTCCAGGTTCTCTTTTGGACACTGAAAATGGAAGAGTGGGAAAAAAAAAAAAAAAAAAAAAAAAAACAGACGTGCTCATAGTCACATAGGTAATGGGCACGTAGGAGCCCAGGAGGCAGGCAGGCTGCAAATCTTGTGCCTTTCCTCCACATCCAAATCGTAGTCACAGAAGTGAAGGAAAATCGAGGCTAACAAGTCAACCACAAAATGAAATGGTATCAGTCAGGCGACAAATGAGTCTACGACACAGATCTAGCACCCAAAATTCTGGTGAAAACAGGTAGGTGCTGACCGCAAATCATCCTGACCCCCCAGAGAAGATCCAGAGGGCTTCCAGAAGAGCCCCCAGGGTATACACTGCTGCAAGGCATGAGGGCTGCTCCAGCCCTTCTCAGAGATGGGAAGCATCCCCTTACCTTCTTTCCTACCTTTGCCCTGTTCTAATGCTAAGATATTATTCCAACATTTACTCTTTTAATGCTATCATAATTATCACACACTCTAGGAAAACATTTTGGAATTTTTTTAAGCCTTGGATCTTCTTTTTCCTATACATTTTCCATGTTGTAGATGGAGGGAGAAGAAAAGAAAGAGAAGTAAGAGGGAGTGAAGGAGGGAGGGGAAACGGAAGGAAGGGAGAATATATAGTCAGAAATTAAAACACCTAGGCTGGGCATGGTGGCTCATGCCCCTAATCCTAATACTCTAGGAGGCCGAGGAGGGTGCATGGCCTGAGCTCAGGAGTTCAAGACCAGCCTGAGCAAGTGCAAAGCCCCCATCTCTACTAAAAACAGAAAAACTAGCTAGACATGTGGCCGGGTGCTTATAGTTCCAGCTACTTAGGAAGCTGAGGCAAGAGGATTGTTTAAGCCCAAGAGTTTGAGGTTGCTGTGAGCTATGACACTACAGCACTCAACCAAGGCACTCCACCGAGGGTAACAGAATAAGACTCTGTCTCAAAAAAACAAAAAAGAAAAGAAAAGACCTGAGAAAGCACTCATCAGTCCAAAATTCTTTAAATAAGCATTTTGGAACTATCCTTCTTGAATTATCATGAATTAGTAGGTTGCCTTGGTCCTCCAGGATCCTGACATAGCTGTGAGTTTGTAGGATGCACACAGGTTAGTTTCCCAGATGGCCGTGAATGAGGCCATGGGCTAACACAGGATAAGAGCAGTCTCCACGGTCCATACAGGGCTGGAGGTTTCCAATACTAATTTCGTACTCTAAGTACCTTCTGCTCTCCCAAATAGCAGGCCGTGAACCCACCCTCCAAGAACAAGCTCCTATTCTCGCTAGACATCAGAATTACCCATAGTACTTCTCAAAAATTACAACATGTGGGCCCCTACATCAAACCTGTTAAATCAAACCTTTGAGGATAATCTGTAATTTTCAAAGTTTCCTATGTAATGTGATGCACAGTCAGAAGGAGTCTCTGCTCCCAGGCATTCCACAGTGCTGGTTTTTTCCAAAAGTCAAAAGAAAATGCCTCCCCATCTCTGAAGTCCACAAAGGAGTTCTGTCCATTTTTAAAGGTGCCCTGATCACTAAAACCACTTAGAAAGTCTTACTTCTTCTAAGTAATTCCCTCATAGGTAATTCAAATTCCTTATCTTGATTTATCTATCTCCTCGGAGAGGATAAGGAGCTGAGCCCTCATTCTCTACTGAAGAACAATACATAGGTATGGTTAAGATGTGACACTAAATTATATCCTAACCCGAAACTCCCAAGACAATCTTAGTACCATCAGATACTTCATTCATTTCCTGGCTCATTCATTCAACCTGCATTTCCTGAGCACTGACTCTGTGTGCGTCTCTGCGATGGTACCTGCATTAGCCCTGAAGCAGTTTGTAACTTAGTAAGGAGACAAACCAGATGACCCCAGTCCAGCGCATGTGTTGTGATGGAGCTACATACCACACACAATGAGAAAACGGAAGCAGGGGCTTAAGTCATCCTGCAGATCAGGGAAGACTTCTTGGAAGATACGCTGCTTAGGCTGAATCTTCAAGAATTAAGTAGGAGTTGGTCAGGCCAAGAGGGAAGGAAGGAAACTGTGGGCAGAGAAAACAGGTACAAACACACGGAGGCAGAGAAAACCTCGGCATGTGTAGGGGCCGACAAATATAGTAGAACTGCTGTGAGTTGGCTGCTTACAGTTCTAGCGACTGTAACAAACTGGTCAGCATAAGGAACCAGGCCTGCTATACGGACACATCCATGTGATGCATGTCTGGTCTATGGAAACGGGTCAAGTCCAGGAGATGATCAGTGTAGGGGGGGTCAGCTGTGGAGGTTCTATCGTAACATGCTCTTTCTGGAGTTTTCTTGGGGTAGGTGAGAGGAGAGACAAACCTGGGATCAGATCATAATGACTGTTTACATGGGGGAGTTTGGATTTTGTCATAGAGATATGGAGAACAACTGAATCGTTTTAACTGAGTCAGGGGGCCGGGAGCAGTGGCTCACGCTTGTAATCCAAACACTCTGGGAGGCCAACATAGGTGGATTGCTTGAGCTCAGGAGTTCAAGATCAGCCTGAGCAAGAGTGAGACCTCGTCTCTACCACTAAAAATAGAAAAACTTGCTGAGTTGGGTGTCCTGGCTGTAGTCCCAGCTATCTGGGAGGCTGAGGCAAGGGGATTGCTTGAGCCCAAGATTCTGAGGTTGCTGTGATGACACCAGGTACTCTGCCCAGGGTGCCAAAGTGAGACCCTCTCTTAAACAAAAAATAAAAGTTCTAGGGTCACATCTACATTTTGAAAAAGTCTCACTGACAGAATGTGCAGGAGGCTCGGAATGGGGCAATGCTTTGGAGGCCAAAGGGCCCTGGGACAGCTGAGATCATGACAGGTTGGAGATGAGGAAGCAGATTTTTCAGACATTTAAAAGCCAGAGGTGTCAGGACTTGGTGACCGACTGGAGTGCATGAAAGGAACAAAGCATTGTGGGCCTTCCAGGGCTCTGGAAAGGGGCAGGGCAGAATGTGGGATCTGAGCTTGGGCTCCAGATCCTGAGCCAGGCTGCTTGGAGCCAAAGCCTCGTTCTGCCATGTTCCTGCGACATGAATGTGGGCACGTTCTTTACTCTCCCTGGCTGTCTGCACCCTCGCCTAACACAGGGGTGTCACAGGGCATACCTGCTTCATAAGATCATCGTGAGGATTCAATTAGTTCATATACAACATGGTAAGTCTGCACAGCAGGGTTATGGTGGCTTTAGCTTTTCTAGATGTGATTACCTACTGGTTTTTGTTTTTTTTTTTAATTTCCTAGGCTTCCCCAAAGTTAGAAAGTTCAGCTACAATTGGACCTTTACCTGACAAATACAAACAATGGAACCTAATAATCTGTACCCTCATATGAATCGGAAATTTAAAGAAATAACGACAATATAAAAAAGAAAAAAATTAGAAATGTGTAAGACTGATTGTGGGCCTCAGAGCACTCAGAACTTTCCCCTTGCACTTAATTCAGAAGAGTTAACACAGCCCCACAAAACAGTTGTCAAGTTGTCCTCTCCTATTCCTGTTTTTATTCTTATATGTCTAGTCTCTCAGTATTTAAAGTCTTCATTATGTGTATTTTGTCTATAATCCATAGCTTTAAATGTTTTATCTTTAAACATTCCTATTTCTTTCCCCGTGTTTCCATTTATTTGATCTTCAAGGAGTCAAATGATGTTTTCGGAAAAGATAAATTAATTCCACATTGAGTGTCACAATGCCTGATTTGTTTCCACCCTAGGTTTTGTAATCTAAACTTTCCTTCCTTTGCCCTGCTTTGGTTCCCGAATCACATTTTAGGGTTCTCCACTCGGCCTCTGTATTGATGGCTTGGGTTCCTCCCCTTCGTGCACCCACGTTCTAGAGTCACAACCCTCTAATACTTTGTATTTAACTCATGCCTTCAGACCTTCCTTTGCACAAAAACATAGAAAGAACCACTTTCTGTGCTGCCCCAGGCTAACTCATTACGATAACGTTAAAACAAAACAAAAACAAAAATCCCTAGATACATTCAACTTATGAATACATAGCTATTCTCCGTGGAATGAAGAAATCTGGTTTTACTTTGTACAGCTCACTTTGTGGGTGCTCAGTAAACTATGCTAAGCTTTAAATTGCTATCCGGGGTATCCCCGGGAGAGGATGAACGCTACATACCAAAAATCTTTTCCTCCATCAAGCTAGCTGATTACAATTGGAGTTTCCTCAAATGAGCTTATTTGATAATTTGTCTCATTACTACTGAAAAAGAAATGAAAAACAAGGACTTGAGGGCAGGAAGCAGTAAGCAAATATGATCAAAGTTTGTGTATGAGAAGCTGATTTAGTGAAAAAAACAATTTTTTTAAATATTGGTGTCCTATCAAATACTGTATATATATTATAAACTTTTTAAACTAGTCATTAAAGTAGTAGTGTCTAATATTACAAGCCGTACAAAAGAACTCTATGTGAACAATCTAAAAGCGTCACGTGCAGAGGTCTCTAAATGCAAACCAAAGTATGGATGACACAGAAAACCTACAACCGAGGGCCATTTATTACTTCCCTACTAATTCTAGGTTTAGAATGTACTCTGAATTAGATCGCCCAATTACCCACATCTATATTATATCATCTCTAAGCGCGGTTACAACATCAGCCTCAATCTTGTGGGAAGGACTATAAACAAAGGCCAGTGGGCTAAAGATAGATCATTACGGACACACGCATGACAGGGAGGTAACTAGGAATAATGAGTATAATCAAGAGAAGAAATTTAGGCTAAATACCAAGAAAGAATGTTCAACAGTGAGGACAGATTAAGGCAAGAACCTTCCAAGATAAGTGATAAAGATCACTGCAACACTTAAGTCCATGAAGAACAGCTTTTGATTCATAAGGGTGTTTGATACAGGATTCCAAACAGCAAGAGCTTTAGGAAGTTGGGGGGTGGGGACTGATGGGCAGGAAAATGCTCTCATTTTAGCTCGGAAAAGTTAAAGAAACAGGGTGATTTCTTCACCTAAGAGGAAAATGTGCATTATTCAACCATCCCTTAGGACGAGGATTAGGAAACAGTGTCATGGAAAGCATGTTCAGACAGCATCACCATTATTCTGAACGTTAATTATCACTGTCAAGTACTACACATGTTAAAGATGACCCAGAGGTCACACTGATCCATACTCCGGCTTTAAATTAAACAGATACCTAGAATCTGTTTGCTTCTTCAAACTGTTCGTTGGGAGTTGGGAGGAAGGAACAGGGTCTGATAATTTGAAAGGTTTCAACTGCGAAGTTGATAACAACGAAAAGCAACGTTAAGGTGTGTTCTAATGGAGTACGTGAGCGTACTTTGTCCTCCAACTTGTAAAATCATAAATGAACCAATTAAATGAAAATGGTGTAGCGTTCACACATCAGTTATATTATCAAAAAGTTTTTTCGATAAGTTTATGCACTTTTAATAAGCAACAGCATTAGTCAGTTAAAAATAAATAAGAACTCTGATGCATTCAGAGCCTATAGATCTAAACCAGACAAAACAAAGCCTCATAAATGTGTTTGTTCATTAATTTTTAAGAAGCCAGACTTTGAGTTGTTATCATGTCAACTGGCACCAAACCATACTCAATTTAGTGCAACTACAAAGTGGAACCCATAGTCTACAATGGCAGGGTTTTTGATCACACTAATTAACAACCATTTTGTTTAAAATAAACAGATACGAGTCTAATTGCCTTTTTTACATAAGAAAGACAAGATCTTAAAAGTAAAACCATGCAAAAGGGAAGATCAGACAAACGCCACTCAGACAGATAAGCAAAGTGTGTGTGAAAGGAACCCAGAGGAAGTCTGAGTTACTCACTGAGACTGACAGCCCAGTGGAGCAAAGGGAATTAGTCGCTCAGAAAGGTTAAGGAGAATGCAGGGGTGCATGACCTGTAACTACTCATTCTTTCATCATTTCCCCTCACAAAGGGACTGCACCTTAGTTTGTAATATGATAGGCAGTAGTAGGCCTGATAGGTGTAATCCTAATTAGGAAAGAACCTCTTATTACAAACAAACCATTCATTCCACCCTCCCGTGCACTGCCAGAAGAGGATGCATTGCAACTCCAAGTTCAAAGATAAACTGAGGCTGGTTCTTTAAGTCCCCCTTTTCAATTTCTAAGGCCCCCAAATGGTTGTTAACATTAAGTTGATAGCAGTTGGTTCCACAGAATCAATGTTTTTTTTGTTATGCTTTATAAGTTTTATTTCATTGATTTTTTAATAATATACAAGGATAGCAGCAATTTTTGTGGTGGATTGTCAAGATAAAAATCAGCATTACTGAATCAATTTTGATTTAAATACCAACAACTGAGTTTAGGCGAATGCTGAATTTTCATCTCCCTAGCCCATGAAAGCAAGTTTCTGGAGACACTCAGAGAAGTCTCCGTTGCTAAAGCTATCAATAAGAACATTATTGGGTGCACTGCCTTATTTTAGTTAGCAAATAATATGCTAATTAATATGCTTATCCACATACTGTATGATGTTATATATGCTGTAACATAAGCCACAAGCTAAATAAACGTAACACAGAAACAACAGCTACTGTGTCACCTGTGGTGAGCTATTTTAATATACAGCCAATATAATAGGCATATCACTCATTCTGCAGCACATAATACCAACAATATATGAAATAATAATTTAACAAATCATTACTGATTTTAAACTCTCCAAAAAAATTTTTCCTCTTTGGTTATGAGGTTATTCCTCATCGACTACTCTTTCTATTAATCCTTATATCCTCTGTTCCTAGAACACTACTATGCAGACAGGGAGCTTTGCAAACTGTCTGGAGAAATCAATTTTAAAACTGAGCAAATATGATCAGCATAAATTGTTACCTACACTCATGATGAGGTTAAAAGATGAAACCAAATCTGCGTTGGTAAATGTTTATCAACTCTCTGCACCTCCCCCCCCAAGTTTTGACTTGCAGCATTTGCAAATTTCACAGTGAAATACCCAGAAAGGTGGATTTCAACCTACCATACAGTCAGTAAGAGACGCAGACCATGGCTCACCCAAGCTGGGGCAAGCCCATGGGAGCCATCTCTCTCACGCCACTTGTCCAAGCATAAAACCCTTTTAAAGTAGGACACAAATTCCCAACAATAGGATTTTAAGTGGACTATCTTGTCTTCAATTATTCACTTCTGTGAAGCTTCACTATTTAAATTTAAATAATTGTCTGCAGATCTCACAAAGCCTTGGGAGTGTTTCCAGATTTTCTTGTTGAGATCAAATAGCCAAAGAATACAGTGGAACTGGTGTTGAACAAAGTCTAAGGACACCCATCTTTAAGAACCCAAATACAGGTGTAAGACCCAGCCCTCCACAAATGATTAGGCCTTCAGAGAGGATTCCCAAAGGTCTAGCCTCTCTAGTTCTTATGCTATACCCTGATGTATTTTATAACATCTCAGTCTCAGAGAGAGACCTGTAGCCTAAAAAGAAGTTGTTACAGTTTTGATGCTAACTTGTCAAGCAACCCTGCATGTCTGACTGCTGTCTGTACACACTTAAAAGACAATACAAGAAAACAACCAGCAATGCTCGAGAAAACTAGAAAATCATTTAATATTACTGTCCCTATTAATAAAAAATTTGTCTAATAGAGGTTGGCCATTTTACAGTATGCTATACTTTTTTTTTTTTTTTTTTTTTGTAGAGACAGAGTCTCACTTTATCATCCTCGGTAGAGTGCCATGGCGTCACACAGCTCACAGCACCTCCAACTCCTGGGCTTAGGCGATTCTCTTGCCTCAGCCTCCCGAGTAGCTGGGACTACAGGCACCCGCCACAGCGCCCAGCTATTTTTCTGTTTTGCAGTTCGGCTGAGGCCAGGTTTGAACCCGCCACCTTCCTTGGTATGCTAAATTTTTAAAGATTTTTAAAATCTTTTAACTTACATAGATGTGGTTTATATGTATAAAGGATATTACAAATTATTGCCATCTTAATACCTTTAAATGCCTGGAGACCATCAAGCAGGTGGACGAGAGATGAAGTTATCAGTTTTGAACAATCACTTTAAAATGTGAAATTGCGGCGCCTGTGGCTCAGTGGTTAGGGCACCGGCCCCATATGCTGAAGGTGACGGGTTCAAACCCAGCCCCGGTCAAACTGTAAAAAAAAAAATAGCCAGGCATTTTGGTGTGCGCCTGTAGTCCCAGCTACTCTGGAGACTGAGGCAAGAGAATCACCTAAGCCCAAGAGTTGAAGGTTGCTGTGAGCTGTGATACCACGGCACTCTACCGAGGGTGACAAAGTAAGACTCTGTCTCAAAAAAAAAAAGAAAATGTGAAAAAAAAGAAGGTTTTATACAGATTTTGTTTCATATATACTATATCGATAATTTTTCCTTAGGTAGATCTTGGTTTAACAAGGTTTACCAGACAGAACCCCTTTTAGAATCTCTTATCTAACAAAAATAACTTGACTTACAAGAAGAAAAATGGTTGGATAACTCCATCTGGACAACATACCTAAAGTAACATCATTTTAAATTACCTATAAAGAAAATTAAGATCACTAGAATCATAATTTCAAGTGATTTTAAATAACTTTATTTTCAACTTTATTAATGAGAATACTGGGTGGACTAACTTCTATGGCCATGCTGCTTTGCTTTTTTTCTTTTTAATTCTACAACTCATTTCAAATGGAAGCAGTAAAATTCAAGAAATTATCAAGTGAATAATACATATTTGATAGTATGTCCATGAATGTTATATGTCAAAATTTAGTATACTAAACATACATATAAAATAAAGCTTGGTCAGAGCATTCCCCGTTAGGAGCGTAAGCACCTGGAGGACAGAAAGTGTGTATTATTCCTCTGCGCGTCCCCAGCACCTAGTATGGTGCCTTGCACCAGCAATGTTTGTGAACTGAGCTGAAGATGGTAGTGAAGAGAGTGGTGTGAAAGGAGTGAGGGCCACCCAGCGCTGGCTGTGGGGGCCTGTGCTGCCCCCTCCTGCGCCCATGGCTCTGACCATTCACTGTGTTACTGGAAAAATGACTACCTGGCAGGGGACAGCCCACACTTCCTAAAGCACAGAATGAATGGATTTTATTAGAGGAAGAGGCAACGGGCTAATTCTACACTTTAATTAGAAGCAGAAGAGAAAATGTTACCATCAACTCCCAGGAGGGACAGCTGGTGGTGCAGCCCCTAACCTATGCTGAGTGCTGCTACACCGAGGACAGTCTGAGGACCACAGTCCCTTCTTGAACTTCTTGCTCCAGGTGTGCAAGGACAGGGGTACAGCACCCCAGAGTAAGACCTGGAGACACGTGTAACAGTTTGATTCCTTTTCTGCCTGTCAAATCTAATAATGAAAAATGAGAGCACAGATTTTGTATACCACTGGTTCTCTCCCTTTTTCTTTTTTCTTGAATCCATTCTTACTGTGTTTTATAACATCAGTCTGTGAAAGATTAGAAATGTAAAAGAATTACTGGTCCTCCTCCCAGACAGCTTCTAGAGCACTGGGGAGACAGCGTTGCTCTGGAGAATTCAACCAAGTTCCAACACAGACAAGCTGCAGCGGCCATGTTTTGCTCAACCACTCAAAGCAGAAAAAACAAAGCCTGAAAAGCCTTTTAACGATGAAAACCGACCTATGGGAGTAAAGGCTGGTCTAAAAACTAGTGAACCAACCATTGTTGTAATTATTTAAGCATAAGTTGGACAAGAAAAAGAGGCTGAGACTCCTCCTCCAGCCCTGCCTCCCTCTGGGTTAGCACACCACCCTCGGGTCACATGCACCACCCTCAGGTCACATGCGCCACCCCCAACTAGAGTAGGAGTTGCTGGAGGGCAGGGATGGTGTTTCATTCTTCTTTGTTTGGTCCCTGAACACAGTAGAGATGCAGAAAAGTTTAATGCTATTAAAAAATTAAAACTTGACCAATTCTACCATAGAGATGGAACAAAATGATACAGAAGAGCCAGGCTGTGATGCAGAGATTTATGAGAATGAAAATTACAATCTGAACAAAATTTCACCACACATTTCCAAAATAAAGGTATAGGTTCCCTAATTAATAGGGTTATTGCCTCCCCATAACACTTCTATTTGTATAGTAAAACAAAGTTCTAGAAATAAGATTTACGTATTTTTATATATTTATTTATATTATATATATAAAATCTATATACTGCATTAGATCTAGTGAAAGAATTTTATGACCCATATACAATCACAGCATCAGCACCAGAATGGTGAAAACGCTACCATTCAAGAGTTTTTAGAAACATTAAATGCCCTGGATGTGAGGGACACTATTGTACATGAATGGCAGTCTCACTTCAATTACAAGAAACTACTTTTAAGAGTTCTTTCTCCGGGTTTCAGCTTCTCTCTGGAATAAGGTAAATATTGTTGTCACACTTGCATCAAATGCTATTATAAATTGAAGAAGTTGGTAAACATTGTTTAGTTATAAGCATTCACCTATTTCTTATTTATATTTATTTATACTTGCCTATATATGTGTGTTACTTATTTACATATAGCATACTATATTCTAATTAACAAGCTGAGTTTCTTTCTCTTGATACCCATTAAAACAAAAAATAAAGTTACGTTTAATGGCAGCTATCGGTTAATAAAATAAAAATTTATAATATGTAATAAGTAAACATTTTATATATAATAAGAATTACACGTTTTATCAGCATCAAATTAATTTTTTAGGATGTTAAAAAAAAAAGCAAAACTTTCCAAAAGGAAACTCAAACCCCTCAAAATCTACAAAAATTAAACATAAAATAATGAACTTGTCCAACACCTACAAAATCCAGAATCTAGAATCTCTTCTTGTGACATCTAAATGTTTTTGGTAGTATATTGAAAGAGCTTTTCAAATTACTACTGCAGTGTTAGAAATAATCTTGAATTTTCTTCTTTCATTTGATTTATCATAAAAACTTAGCACTATTTAAACATGGTTTGATATTAAAACCCCAAGTTCATAAAGGATCAAGTTTCCATTTATCCACTAAGAACCCAAGAACACATCTGCATCTTTTGTTTGCACTTCTCTCATTTTATTATTTTCTTCAAAGAAAGAAGGGAAATAAAGGTGCTCGCCTATGAGCTTGTAATTCAATAGCTTTATCAGTATACTGCAGTATTTATCTTCCAGATTTCACAGTTGATTAAGGGAATTGGATTCCTTCCCATCCTCTTAAGAAAGACCTCACCACCTAGATGACCAGGATGGGGGCCAATACCTGGAGCTCACTTAATTCTAAACTGAGCCTATTGCTATTCCCATTCCTATTTAACTACTCACATTCTCCCTATGTTCCCTGCTATTAACAGTAATACAATACTATCCTCATAGTTACTTGAAACAAGCCATCTTGGGAACATCATTTGCCCATCATCTTGATTTTCTTCCATATCCCACTGCCAAGTCTTGACCATTCTTCCCCTGAAATCTTTCATACCACCTATTATCTCCATGCATTCTCACTTATACCAGCTTGGGATCTCATTATTTCTTGCTTGAACCATCAGCCAACTCTTTCTCCCTTTCATGCTACTTATATATGCCAAGTGAAGCCTTCCTGAAAGAATTCTGGAAAACACCAATCATGTCATTCTCCTGCTGAGAAATCTTAGAACATCTTTCAAATGCCTAACAAATAACATCTAGCTTATTTGAGGACTCCCATAATCTGGTCCCAATCTACCTTTGCAGTTCTATTTCTCATACTATTCAGTTAGGCAGTTAGTTAGACATGAGCAGGGTGGGTGGTGGATGTGGTTAGGCTATTTTGGACTGGCTTGGGTCACAGTGACCTGGGCTATTGTGAGAATGGGGCTTATTGCTAATCGAGGCTGTGTAGGTGCAAAACCCTGTAAGTGGGATGTTTCGAGGAGCTGGTTGTTTCAGGAACAGATTAATTTCCCTGGGACTTTCTAATACGGACAGATAGATACAAATTGTTAAGGGAACATGTTATGGGAACAGAGTTGATCAAGACCTTGGGAATTTCCAAGAAACAGTTGATAGCCTTCAAAAGGTGTGTATAAAACCCAACACTGTGTTCTCCATGATGCCTATGGTTGCTAAGACCGGGGCCTGGTTTGCTATCCGAACTATTATAATAAACGTCTCCTTTTTTGCTAGCACTTCACTTGTTCTTGCTCTCTTTAATTATCTTGGTGACTACCGCCAGCCATCACTCTACTGCCCTAACATTCTGGCAAGCCAGGAGCAGCTCTAGTTTAAACTTTGGCTGTTTGCACCTGCTTGCTCTGCTCATTCATTCCATCAGCTCTGTACCAGTCACCAAGCTTTGGTCCTGGGAACCAAGAACCTGGGAACATGGGAACTCGACCTCTGGCCCCACCCCTGAAACTACCTGCCATCCTGACAGTATAAATGGGTATTTCCTATAGTCTAGCCCATCTGAACTTCTCAGTGTTCCCATTAAGCATCCTGATTTCTTAACTCTTTTTTCCTGATTTCTTAACTCTTGAGTATTCATTCATGTTGTTTTCCCTACTTGAAATGTCATCTGTCTGCATCTTTGCATGTTGAAGTTCCATGCACGCATCAATACACGAGTCACAGGCCTCCTCCCTCAGAACCATCCTCCATCACTCCTCTCCAGCCCACTACTGCCCTAGCAGAAATATGCACAAGTAACACCTTCATCTCTCTTACTGTACGTGTCAATGTCTACCCTCTGTATTTATTTTATGCATGTTTTACCTCCCACACTAGAAAATCAGCTAATACTTATTAAGGCTTATTATGGTGGCCAGGCACTCATTCACACACTCTATATACACATACATGGTCTCATTTACTCTTTGCAACAACCCTTTCACAGTTGAGGAACATGAGCTAAAAAGAGGTTAAACAACTGCGTGGTGCCTGTGGCCCAGTGAATAGGACGCCGGCCCCATATACCGAGGGAAGCGGTTTCAAACCCGGCCCCAGCAGAACTGCAACCAAAAAATAGCTGGGCGTTGTGGCGGGCGCCTGTGGTCCCAGCTACTCAGGAGGCTGAGACAAGAGAATCACCTAAGCCCAGGAGCTGGAGGTTGCTGTGAGCTATGAAACCACAGCACTCTACCAAGGCCGACAAAGTGAGACTCTATGTCTAATTTAAAAAAATAAATAAATAATAAGAAGTTAAACAGCTCACCTGAGACTACACACTTCTTCAGTGTATGTGTAATGCACCCCCAGTTCTGAAGTGCTCAAGACAATGATAGCACATATTAAAATTCCAGGAATGATACATGAAATGAAAACATTCTATAAAATTTTAAATTAGGAACTAGCAAAGGGATACCCAGGTACTCATTCAATTTAATACAAATTTACTTAGCATGGGGATTACCAAAGAAGAGTTAAATCTCTGCTAGATACTGAAGAGTTCATTTAAAAAAAATTATAATTTTTTAAAAGCATAAATAAGTTAATGCTTATTGGATACCCATTACGCACAGGCAGAATCCTAAGACCTTGTCCAGTATTCACTCATTTAATTCTGAGAACTACACGATTTCTCTTTTTAGAGTAGGATAATTAAGGTACAAAAACACAACTATCTTGCTCAAGCTCTCACCGCTGACGAGGATCCAGGGGAGAAATCTAGATGGAGACGTCCTGACCGCCCCCCCACCCGAGCCCACATGCTGAATCATGGCCCCAGGATGTTCTCTCAACCCCAAGTTTTCTTCTATGCTTGGGGGCTTCAGGACAGTCTGGATTGCTGCTAGTCTGGGACCTTCACTTACTTGAATTCAGAAATATATTACAATGAATTTTGAAAACATCCCCTGGCAAATCTGCCTACTGTGATTTCGGAGAACTCTGATTCTTCATAATCACAGTAGTTAACATAGTCATCAAAAACCTTGTAGGATAAAAGATTTTAAGTAAAAAACCAAAACACGTGGCTAGAAGCATTAACGTTAATGTCAGACTCCAGAGGGCGGCTGCCCTTCCCCTCAGCACCCATCCTACGCAGCACCTATCCGCGGCAACAACTCCCAAGGCATCAGGAGAAGCACCACGGGCTGCCATTCACGCACGGGTGAACGGTACACTCACATATTGAGAGAGAGTCCCATATGGGAAAAGAAAGAACATAAACAGAAGAAATATGCCAGCGTAGGAACAGAAATTGCCCTTAAATGACAGATTCTCCTGACACAGAATGAAAGATAAGTCTAATTCCCCGGAGGAAAGAATGGGGAAATCAGGACAGCTTTCATTTGGAAATGAAAACATATTAAGAACAATTTTACTCATAGGCTTTTCAGTCTTTGAGATTCTGACATTCAGTACTCTCAGACATGGCGTTCTTCTCCCTGCCATCACTGTCACCTACGCCAATATACAGACCAGGAGAAGAGGCAAGGGCTCCTTGATCAGTCCTGAATGCTTGATCCTCTAAGAAATCAAAATGGTCATACCTTTTTATTGAATTTCAATTTCAATCTGTCCAACTTTTCCAATCACAGTGTATTTATGAACCAAGTATGATCCCCAAAGTTGGTATTTGAAAGTTTTTCTTTCTAGAAAATGTATGTATCAGAATCATTTTTGTCTATATCATGTATGTTACAACTTTTCATTTGCGTAAAATGTGTCTTTAAAGGACCCCACAGAGCAGAGAAAGCCACATAAATGTGATTACTAACAATTGAAAAATTAAAGAGTATTATGAATAAAAGGTTGTTCTAAATTAGCTCCTTGATATATGCTACTTAATGTCATATTTGTTCTTTAATGAAAAATCAATTTAGGGCAGTGCCTGTCGCTCAGTGGGTAGGGTGCCGGCCCCATATACTGAGGGTTGCGGGTTCAAACCCGGCCCTGGCCAAACTACAAAAACAAAAAAATAGCCAGGTGTTGTGTTAGGCACCTGTGGTCCCAGCTACTCGGGAGGCTGAGGCAAGAGAATTGCCTAAGCCCAGGAGTTGGAGGTTGCTGTGAGCTGTATGACGCCATGGCACTCTACCGAGGGCGATAAAGTGAGACTCTGTCTCCACAAAAAAAAAGAAAAAGTAAAATCAATTTATATTTCTATTACTTACTGGATGCAGGTAAACATATAAATAAAACAATACATAGAAGGGATATATTTCCCTACCATCACTATCCCTGTTTATCAGCTAGAGTGAAAATATAGAGAACCACAGTGAGAACACATAGTTAAAACAAATGTTTAGGATGACTCAAATTCAATTACAATGACAATTTCCTCAGTTGGTTGATTAATGAGAGAGACATTTTAGGGTGGCACCTGTGGCTCAAGGAGCAGGGTGCCTGGCCCCATATACCAGGTGTGGCGGGTTCCCAGCCGCAGCCAAAACCTGCAAAAAAGTAAAAAAAAAAAAAAAAAGACATTTTAGATAAATTCCTTAATTTTCCTTTAAAAAGCATTAGGCTTTTATAGCCTTCAAAAAAAAAAAAGGAAAAAAGGAAAAAAAGAAAAAAAAAGCTATGTGTTGAAGATAATGTTTCTTTTTCTTTTACCTAAAACAGTACTAGAGAGAATAACAACGTTTAGATTTTTCTGGAAAGTAAAAACACCGGTGAATTAACTTACCTCTAAGGCAATTTTCTCATTCAGTGCGAGTTCTTATGGGCTTTTCTTTTGTCCCAGAAACTGAACCTTGTTTCGGGCAACCCCAGTCTTTGTTACTTTCATTCAGTTGTTTAAATGTACCCTAAGTTTTCCTCTCTGATGATACGCAAATCATGAGGGCAATCTTCTGAATGTAAACTAAAGCAAATGAGTACCTGTGTGTTTATTTTACCATCCTTCCAGCTTGAAAAGACAGAGGAAAGATCATCCACGGCCTCTCAACTTCTTTTAACAAAGTTGTTTGCCCACGTGGGTCATCCTACCTAGAATAGTGGTGAGGTTATAATAGCAACACCCATATCATCTACTTGTTCATGTGAGCCACTGACCGTTCAGCTAGGACATGACAGTAATTTGGTTGCAATGAGGCTACACTGGACATAAATTAATTTTCCTAAATATTTTTCTTACTGTCAAATGCACATTAAAACTCATTTTACAATCACACTTCTTTTCTTCAGTAGTTCTATCTCTAACCAATCCATGAAATTCTCAAAAGTGCTTTTTCTAAATTCTTCTAAAATAGTTCATTAAAAAAAAAAATGTGCCGAATCAGGTATATGTTATGTCACAACAGGAGAGATGAATTATATTTGTATTGTCCATTACATTTCAAGTTTGTATATGCTGCTGACTTAAAAGTGCTGCAAGAAATTTGCAAAGTTTATATAATTGGTAAACATCATTTGCCTGTATGGTGAGTTGTTGGTCTCAAAAGCCTTGCAAAGGAGTAAATTTGGCTATTTATCATGTCTCTCAACATAGTACTTACTTAGCCAAGCTGTATATATTTAGTTCTTCTAATCTTCTCTCATAAGTCAGTCTCTTTAACTCATTAATCTTCCTTTTGCTTGACTCTGATTGTTTCCATTTGGTTTACTAGGAAGGTAAAATTTACTAAAGATTTCCCCCTCTTCTTTTTTTTTTAGAAACAAAGTCTCACTTTGTTGCCCTTGGTAGAGTGCTATAACTTCACAGCTCACAGCAACCTCCAGCTGTTGGGCTCAGGCGATTCTCTTGCCTCAGCCTCCTGAGTAGCTGGAACTACAGGCATCCACCACAATGCCCAGCTATTTTTTTGTTGCAGTTTGTCCGGGGCTGGGTTCGAACCCACCACCCTCAGTATACGGGGCCAGAGCTCTAGTCACTGCGCTACAGGCACTGCCCTCCCCCTCTTCTTAATTTCAATTCAAAGGAATATAAAATTCTTGAGGGCAAGAACCATGTTTTCCTGAACTAAAAGTGAGTTACAGAAATAAGATATCTCATTGGAGATGATCTTAAATCATCTTACCTATTTCTAGCTGACAATGTTTTAAACCATACTAATTGGAAACACTGCGTTTGTTGTTTGTTTCTCATAGGAAAGAATAAATCACATCTGAGCACCTTCAGATCTTTAGACTACGGAGAATCCATGCGTTTGTTTATGTTTGTGTGTGTTGGGATTTCCTGCTATTGTTGAATGACTTGTGCTAAAATAATTCTTGAAGAAACTGAACTGCATTTCCCCAGCAGGAATGAATATTGTACTTGCACTGTAACAATTAGTCCTTTTCCTTCAGAAAATTATTGTGTCAAAAAGATTTCTGAAATTATTTTCCAGTGAACATTCAGGCCCCTTTCTTACCAAATTATTACAGCGCTAATTAACTTGTATTCTTCTCAATCCACTGCTTTGCATAAAGTTGAATCCAAAAAGCTTAAATCTGGAGGTGTAAATAAAACATAAGCAAGTGACAAAAATTAAGTAATATAAGGCCTTTTACTGAAGATAAGTTTTAAACCATAAGGAAATAAATAGTTTTGCATTCAGAGGGATGCAAAACTAAGGGATAGAAAGATTTAAAGTTGATTGAGGAACTGAAATTTAAGATAGGATTGGCAAGGTTCTGGGAGATGTGGAAAGGGATAAGAGAATTTAGGTATTGAGGAAATGGCCTGCAATGAAAAATTTAGATGCATTCAAGTAGAACAGTAGAGAAAGTAAACTCAAGTTATTCAACAGAACACTAATAATACAATATGTCATGGTGGAATAAAACGGTAAAATGCGAATACCACATCCAAAGGAATAATAATGAGAACACAGGCCAGATAATTAAAATAACAATGGGGCGGATTGGCTTCAAATTACATGAACAATTCCAAGATTTTTCTAGCCCTCATAATCAAAACTCCATTTTGGAGTCCACTTAAAAAAATAACTTTACCAGTATTTTAGATTAGGATATGAATAGCTCAGAATTGGCATTAAAAGCACAGAATTGTCCAAACAAATTGTTAGCAAGACTTTTAGTGGCACAGGGGAAAAGAATGGACCAGACCAGAAAAACTTTAATGTGCTCTGACTCCGCCATTGGCTTTCTGCACAGCAACTAGTCTGGACTTGCTATTTTTATCTGTAAAATGCTTGAATAATGGGGGCAAGGCACAATTGTTAAGAGGGACTTTACCTAACGAATGCAATCAGTGTAACCTGGTTTCTTGTACCGTCCATGAATCCCCAACAATAAAAAAAAAGGTAAATAAATAAATAGCCTTCCCATTTGAGATAAATAAAACTAATGTATCTTAAAAATCACCTAGAAAAAAATGTCTGGTACATGCTGAATATTAATAATTGGTAACTATTACTATTTTATGCTTTCCCACCCAAGGCCACTTGGTATAATATGATTTAAAATGCTTTTATATCCTGTCCCCTCAACCTTGAAAACGCTTCTCTTCCTTTCTCCATCTGTCAAAAACATGTGGGTCTTTCACACAGCCATTATTCTTATAGTTTTGTAAATAAGACACTGCATTTTATACATAGCCGCTAAGTGCCGCCCGGTGTTTTTTTTTCTTGCAGGCCTTTTCAATTTCTATGAGTCTGTTTTGAGATGCAACATATATAAAAGAGAGATTAACTGAAAACCCATGTACTTTTCTGTAGATAATGTAAAACTCGAGTATCTCAGAACCAATATTAGACTTTGTAGTAACCAAAAGTGTGAGTCTCTTCTCTGACATCCCCCCAGGGAGCTGCAGGAGAAGGCTCTTCCCCTGACTGAGTGCACACCTGTCTCCTTACAGAACTGCATCAGAAAGAAATCAAAGGGCACTTACGTCCATCGGTCTTTCCCATTTGGAAGCCCTACTACCCCGCCGATGGCCTCTCTTCTCCTAGACATTTCTCAAGCCCCCTCCCCCCA
Source organism: Perodicticus potto (assembly GCA_963574655.1). Classification (NCBI taxonomy): domain Eukaryota; kingdom Metazoa; phylum Chordata; class Mammalia; order Primates; family Lorisidae; genus Perodicticus; species Perodicticus potto. The sequence goes on from CAUYRH010161448.1 coordinate 28,615, forward strand.
TAATTCTGGTTGCTATCCCTTGTCATCCTTTGACGTCTGGCTTAAAACCAATTAAAGGTAAAGACTAGCTGCAATCTCACATCAGCTCTTCTGGGGATGTTCAACTTCTGTTAATGTGACCCAACATCATGCACGTTCCAGGGGCAGCCCAAACAGTGTAAACAGTAAGGCAATGTCAATTCAGACTGAGTCCCTTACAGCTATAAACCCCTTTTGTTTGTAACATGAAGAAATCGCTTCTGGGGCGGCGCCTGTGGCTCAAGGAGAAGGGCGCTAGCCCTACATACTGGGGGAGGCGGTTCAAACCTAGCCCCGGCCAACACTGCAAAAAAAAAAAGAAAGCAATCACTTCTTCACTGTCTCCAATGTGTAGAGACTTTATATTGATCCCAACAGCAATGACCTACCACTTCACCCTACTGTGGTCAATCTGCACCTGGTAACTGGCAAGCAACATATTGCTCATTTATCCCAGTCTGTCAGGCTCTTCACATTGGATTATCCCACTAGCAAGGTGTTCACTGGGAAGAGTAAGTTATATACTGTGCATGATCAGCAACAGAGCCCTGTGGCAACACACTAGAAGTTTTCGCTATTATATCAACCCATGTAATGACCATGTTTTGGTTCAAATGCCATCATTAACAAATGCCTCATTGATATCTAAACACATTGTATCTAATGAATTCCTTTCACTAACCAAGTCTGTTTTTAAAAATAATAATAACAGAAAAACATCTTCTAGGATGCCCTGGTGTCTAAAAGGAAATACCTGAAAACTAGATACAAGTGAAAAGAATGTTAAACCGAACCTGGATTTGCTAAAATCAGAAGTTGTTCAAAAACATTGATCACAGCCTAACATGACCATTCTAGCTTCCTATACACAAGTCCATAAATTATTCCTTGAGAACATTGTAGTTAATCTAGAATTAGAACCAAAAGAAGATTAATGCCTCAATTCATTTATCTGATTTAAAAAAATTAAGTTTTAAAACTTTAGAAAATAGGCGTGGTGCCAGTAGCTCAGTGAGTAGGGTGCCAACCACATACACTGAAACTGGAGGGTTCGAACTTGGCGCAGGCCTGCTGGATAACAATGACAAGAGCAACCAAAAAAATAGTTGGGCATTATGGTGGGCACCTGTAGTCCCAGCTACTTGTGAGGCTGATGCAAGACAATCACTTAAGCCCAAGAGTTGGAGGTTGCTATGAGCTGTATAGTACCACGGCGCTCTACTGAGACCCACGTAATGAGACTGTCTCAAAAAAAAAAAAAATTCAGAAAATGTTTCTTTATACTTTTAACTTTTCCAAACCCGGCCTATATTCTATAAATATCATCCATGTTTCCTTTATGAGAACCAAAAGGTAAAACCCAGTAACAGTCTATGTACAGGAGAGCTCTGCTCAATACAGACTATTTCATTGAAAGGGTTAAAAAATAGAGAGGAGGAAGCTAGATTTGCACAAAAATGACAAAATGTTTCCCTAATGTTTCCTTGACTATTTTTCATTTAAAAGATACGTAAGTTAAAATCTCCCTTAATACTCCACTTAAGATACAGAGCTATTCTAGAACAATAAAAATTACCACTGTCTCAATGACATTGGACTTCCGGAGCTCTTTCTCCTAAGGAAAGACAGTGAATGTTGAATTCTGGATCTCGTTCAAATATGTTGTCAGCATCACAACATCTAATGTCTGTTTGCTAGAGAAGAAGCTGCCCGAAAATGAGTAAATGCCTCTGCCCGTCAGGTTCATAAAGCCAGTGTCCTCTTTTTCTTTAAGATGAAAACTTTCAGTAGAGTTTCAGAGTCAGGACATTAGAATTCAGTACATTCCATACCCAGGGAACAGAAGATAAGAATTCAACTCTTGTCCTTTTTTCCAGAGCAGGATTGGGGAACACCTTTATCTCCCAATTAAAACACATTAGAGCAAAACTAAATAAGTCTATTTGCCTAGAGCAAAACTAAAATATTCAGTTTTTAGTTTGTTTGACAATCAAAAGGTCTACACTTGAAAAAGAGGGGAACAAATGAAGACAATTGAATGAATCCTTATGGATCTAAAGGAGGCTCAAAACGTTTTCTTTTACTTAAAGTTAAATAAAATTCTTCAGCCCTCATACTATAAGCCATTTCTATTATTTATTTGTTACCAGCTACCAGCTTCCTTCTCAGATCCAAGTTTATGTCTGATCAATGTTTTGCAAAAAGACCTACAATATCACTATGTCTACAGTCCGATCTGACTAGAAATTTTGATATTTAATTTGGAAGATGTTCAATAATCAACCTTTTGTTATAAGACGCATCAATATTTTAAAATCCTCCTGTCACCCCAACCACATGCTTTCTCAGAACCTCCACTCTAAAGGATCAGATCCAGATTGTCTTGTGAAGCACGTGATGTTAGCTGATTTCCATGAAGCAACATTATCGTACAATCTACACCAAATCCAAAAAGTGTCATAAATTAATTTTAACCCCTCCAAGATTTCTAGGATCCTATATTCTTTAAAATATTCCAATAGAAAGTCAAAGACAGGCTGGAATGACATCTCAGCAAACTATGTTTATTGTGTTAATGTACCATTTGTCTTCTGGGCAAGGAACTAAAGGTCATTTGTTCTTTGTGGCAAGTGTTGAAAATAGTTTGCGTTGAAGGTCTAACTTAAAGGAACAATGTGAAACCCCTCAGGCCTAAAGTGACCTTTTTATGCCAACACAGACGTCCAAATCTTTAAAGAGGAGGGCAGTGATGTCTGCTCTCTGCTTTTCCAACTCCCCTTTCCTGAATGGCTCTGATGGGGAAATGAGAATGATTTTCCTTCCGTAGCTCTCAGGGTACTTGTGTAATTGTCAGAGCCAGGTATCAGAGTTAAATCCTGCTGAAGAGGAGTAAGTTTCAAAACCCACATTTACCAAGGGAGTGTGGGAGAGAGAAGCATGTAGTCAAATCTGTCTGGAGAAGGGAGTCTGCTTCCAGGCCCCTGGGTCCAAGAGGGCTTGTGGGAGCCTATTTAGTTATCCCACCTGTCTGGAAGAAACCCACGGCCTTCTTCCCCAGGGTAAGGGTCTGAGGCAGTGATTTTCAATCGGTGTGCTGTGAGAGGCTCTTAGGTGTGCCATGAAAAATTTAAAGATCATGAATTAAATTATCTTTGAAAGAAGTTCAAAACACAGTAAGTATATTCTTTACTTTTTTTGTTGTTGTTGATCAACATAATTTCCTTGTGCTGCAGAAGTTTAACTATAGGTTCAAGTGTGGTGTGAGATTAAAAATGTTGGAAAACACTGGTCTGAGGGAAGAAGAACAAAGAGGTGGAGATAAGGCCACTAATAATTAAGGTTGTTGACTGTTTCATTTAACAGAAAAACTCCATGTTTCAAACAGCCGGGAGCTTTCAGGAATTGCTGCCTCCAGATCACTCAGTAAAACTCAGAATGGTGGAGTGGTGAAAGAGCTGTCATCCTCAGACATGTGTATTCAACTAACTTTTGCCCATTCCCAGGTGATGACTGGCCACACTCCTAGGTGGGGTAACCAGCACACCCTCTGCTAGCAAGTGGGGCTCTTTCTTGATCGCAATGAAGGGGGTGCGTGTTTTCACTCTTTTTTCCACATCGGCTGGGGCTGATTTTTCCCTCAGGCTCTGCTAACTGCACGCAGGGATTTCTGCCTAAGAAAAATGACCCACAAATGCTCCCAGGACATTTTCTAACTTTCAACACAATGTACGTGTATCAAGACACATACTTTCACATTCACTCAGTACCATCCTCAGAGACAGAAGGCAAAATCAATGTCATGGCCCTCACAGCAAACCTCTCCTGTGCTCGCAGGCGGCCTGCAATCTATGGCACACTCCAGGCTAGAGTGTGCTACTTTGCCACACTCGGGTGGCCACACAGCCTCTGCAGTGTGTAAAGGAGAGGCCACGTGTGCGGCAACTCAGCTTCCTGCAGGTTACACATGCTGCCAATATGCAGAGCAAGGAAAGCACCCATGGCCCCAGAACAGATTCAGATTTTAGTTTGCCCACGTCTGGGGTTCTGAATCAAAGAAAACAAAAATGTTTCTTGGCGTTCTGCCCGTGATTTCCCAAAATCATTTCTGAGATGGGCATTGACCACTGGGGTTCAGGAGGCTTGGCGAGAATAGACTGCTCTTTTCAAGGTCCTTTCAACATCATTTTCTTTCTATGTCCTATGAAGTAAATTAGATCATTGCTCTTTTTCAAAAAGCATTGTTTTAAAAGATGGCCATGAGGTCTACGCAAGCACATTTTGAAACAGGTAGGAAACCAGTGTGCCCAAGTGTGGCTGAAATGCAAACAGCTTTTTTTTTTTCCACTTACACAGGAAAAAATTGTTACATGGGCAGCTCACAGTTTCTCTTGGAATGGTTTCATGGAAACTTGGGCTGTATTTGATACATACACCATATTTTTTTTATGGTGTTGTGTGGGTGGGTTGGAGGCACATGAAGAGCTCCAAAATCCATAGAAATATCCAAAATAGGCATGGAGAGAAACGCTCTCATTTCCTTTTTATTGTCTATTGCTCATTTACCGTTACTTGAAGCATGATCCTCTCATATTCCTCTATGCCTATTTTAACTTAAACCTGAGTACGAGGTTTCCAAAACACATAGCTTAAAAACATCACCCTCGCCTTAAAGAAGATTTCAAAAATAACAAAACACCAAACGAGCTGCCACATTTAAGCCACATTTAAAATAAGAAGTTAGCCGTGCTTACTCCCCACTGCTGCTCTCACCCAAAGCCAACTGCCATAGACAAACCAACCCACACAGCTGGACATCTCTTTCTTTCTTTTTTTTCCTTTTCTCTTCATGCCAGGGTCGCTCCCTGGGTGGTAGCCATCCATGCTGGCTTGTGCATACTCAGAGTGAAGGGCTAGTTAATACGAAAATTACAGATGATTTTGTACGGTGGGTTCTGTGATTTACATTTGTGGTAAAACCCAAGGCAACTGATCTGTGGCTCTGACTTATACTGGGCCCTTACATGGAAATTTTTCCTGCCTGTGGCAGAACATAAAACACGCTTTCTGGGAAGGGCTCGAGAGCTTATTCTTCCTAGGGCAGGCTCTCCCCAATTATTTTAACCTTTTATATTACACTAATCACGATGGGCCTGAACATCCCTCCCACACCCATCATCAAAGCAATGTTCACTAGAATTACATGCTAGCATTTGGTTTAAAAAAAAAAAATTCTCGAGCTAGGAGAAATGATAAATTATGGGTTTTGAATGTTAGAAATAATATTTGAATCAAAGTTTTAAAAGCCACCATGCACAAAAGTCCTTTGAAGTACAGTAGTAACTAAAGCATATTAAATTGACCAACATGGGTAACTGTAAAGGAAAACAAGGAGATAAAGAACTAATGAAGGGAAAACAGAAGGAATCGTATGAAGTTCTAACAAACACAGGCCTCACATCTGAAATCCAAAATGTCCACTGCAATGAACACTCCGTCTAAAAGAACGGATGTAATGGAACGCAATCTACCTTTCTCGGACTATTTTCCTTCATGGCAAAAGAAAACGTCTTTGACTGTTGTGGGGATTTGCTGTTTCACACACCTATCACGAGTATTTCTTTAAAGTAAACTATGCACCAACAAGTTGCCACATGTTCAGAACGCATTTGCCAAATTAGGAACCCAACATCTTCACTCCATTTAATTGCTTTGAGGCAATGAAACACAAACAGCTTTAGGTAAAGTGAGAGCTACAAGCAGGCACACATACTCACCAAATTTCTGGTCTTCATGGAATCCGTAAGCTTGGTAACCTCGATCAAACTAATCAAAAGAGGACGGGAGGATGGCCATCTGTCTTCCCTTCTTATTCGTGTGCTAGCTTCATACATTTCTAAGTGGTTCGAAAGGGCTTCCCAGTTCAAAGTTCAAGTGCAGTACCAAGGAAAGCTCACCCACAAACCGAAACAGCCGTCAATTTGGGAAATTAACCAAAAGTCAGGTAATAAAGAAAATGTCTTCTGATTGATTGTTCATCCTCCTTCTCCTCAAAAGTCCCTGAAAATTCTCAGCTTCTTCTGTGTGAAATAAAAGTAACAACAATTTCCCCTCCCCAGCAGAAATATTTTGCCTAATTTAACACAAATTACATTACTATGTACAAAATACATGACTATGATACATCTTGCTTGGGAAGTTTAGTAAAATGAGACAACTGCAAATAAGGGAGGGGCAAGCTTTAGACCATAAAGTCGAAGACCAGTAATGATTCTGAAAAAATATAAAGCAATCATTTCACAGACTTCAGTAAAGTTGCTTTGAAAAGTCAATGATTCAGACCTCTCGAGTATTAATGGAAACAGAGACTCTGGGTTATAATAAACACTTGAGGCCATCTCGTCATTGGCAAGAGATTCTAAACAATGTGACCATACCTGAATCACTTCTTAGTGTCTACAAGTGATACTCATGTATTTAGTTCTTGGCACTTCTGATGAAAATTGGCCTTTTATGAAAGAGCGAGCTGTGAAATAGTTGAGATTTATTGTTATACACGAGGTCTCAGGAGTTCAGTTTAAGAGGTGAAATTTTATGTGTGTATTAAATTGTTTAAAGAAAGAAAATATTTAAATAAGAAAATTCAAATATATGTGAATGCCACTTGGCCTTTGACGGTTTCTTTACCTTTCCTGCTTCATTCAATAAAATACTTTAATTGGTACTTGCACATCTGATAATATAGCATGATCTTTCCCAGTATTCAATCCTTCTGTCTACTTTATAAACTGGTTTACCAAAGGGCAAGTTTTCCTGAAGGAATCCTATCTCACAGGAGAGTTTCTTGCTTGGACTCTTTGAGCCTCGCCTACCTTAAAACTCCCAATAAATGATACCCTATTCACCCTAGGAGGGTTTATCTGCAGGTGGGGAAGAAAGTCTCTCATCATTTTCTTCTAATGAGCAAACTTGAAATGCCTGGTTAAAAGTCAGTGTCAGCAGTACTAAAACCATCAAGATATCAAAAACAACAAAAGTCTCAAAAACAGTCACAGTCAAGAGGAGCTCTAAGAGATAAGATAGTAAATATAATGTGATATGTGAATGGGATCCTGAAATAGAAATGGACATGAAAGAAAAACTAAGGAAATCAGAATAAAGTATGGGCTTTAGATAATAATAGTAACATTGCTTAAACAACTGTAATGAAGTTAGTGTACTATGCTAATGTAAGATGTTAATAATAGAGGAAACAGTGAGAACGTTTCATATTTCAACTTTTCTGTCAATCTGAGACTCCCTAAAATAAGAAGGATTTTTTTAAAAGTCAGTATAATGATGCAACTGAACCCTCTTTAAAAGCAGAAGTACCTGTATCAATTGATCACTTCCTCAAGTGTAGTATGTATTGGGTGACGTGGAAGAATTGAAAAGTACACAGCTCTAAGAAATAAAGATATCTTTATTGAAAATAACTTCAGGATTTTCAGCCTTACAAAAAGAAGAAAAATGTCTGGGTCATCCCACTAATGTGTAAAACATATATACATACTCACTAAGTAGAGAAGTCATTCTTTACCCTTCCCTTGGCCCTACAGCAGATAGGACTAGACAGGGTGAAAGGAAAATAGAAATAGTTCCTCTTGCACCTATAAAGTACATAAAAGGAAGATAACTGTGGGACCTGATGGATTTGCTGCTTCCTAAAGATCAGATGTCAAGGCAAGAGACTGGAGTATGTTTTCTAATCCAAGCCTTCCAACAGAAAGGACAGCAGATAATAATACCTTTGAAATTGTCAAAGGGCTTCTCATTTATTATCTCACTTTATACTCACAACAACAGTATGAAATAGACAGCATTGGTTGTTACTCTCATAGTTCACAGCAAAAACTAAGACTCGGAAAGTTTACACAAGTTAGGTGAAGTCACACCGTAAATGACTGAAAACAATCGGAAATCCAACTCTCCCACTTCAACGCTACCTTCCCTCTTAACAGGAAATAATGCGCATTCGGGAAATAAATTTTGTGCTTAACAGTGAAATTTACTTCTTGTTCAATCGAGCTACAACTAAAGAAGTATGGGAGTGACTCAGTCATTCAATGACAATCTACTGGGTATCTGCGCTACCGTGTGGACCAAATGTGAACGAGACGTGGACCCAGGGCATGGGAACTTAGTCTCGTCAAAGGAAGCCTGTATGAAGTAGGTACAGAATCAGTGGCCTTGAGAGGAAAATTGGAAACCCTGTGGTTCTTGTTCTATTTCCTTCCAACATGTAGAGGTAGAAACAAACCCCAAAGACAGGGAAAGCATCAGAGAAGTTATTCCGTAAGGATAATGTTCCAGATGATCCTCAAGAAGTCAATTCCAGTGAATTTAACAAAGTTCGTTAGAAAGTATCATCAAGCAGGAACTAAGTTGGATGCTGATTTTCTTTGCAGTTCGAGCACTGGTTACTTTTAGGTCAGGTTTCCAAAACAACAACATCAAAAAGACAAGAGCTGTTCTGGTTTAAGTTCAAGGCCCTAATGAAAGAAAAGTGTTTTAAGTGGCAAGGTATATTTTATGACACATCAGCATTTGAAATTGCACCCACTTATGAATAACTACTTATTAACTAATGAAATGAGAGAAGGTGTATATTTGAGAATAAAAATCAAAAGAACCACAGGGGTAGGGAGGGTGTGGTAGAGCGAGGAGGGCAGGAGGACACCTAGAGTCCAATTCCAAGAGAGCCCTTGCCTAGAGAAGACAAAGATGAGGTTGGGATGTTTGACTCTGGTTAATTTCTAAGTGTGATAAATCACTCCAGGTTTCTAAACTATATTGAGAATAAATATGAAGCGAATGCAATAAATTTATTCTAGGACAATAAATTCAGCTGAATATGGCACAGTGATCTAAACTGTTCAAGGGAAAAAAAATTTGAAACAGTCTAATTTCATAACCAAAGATGAAGAACAGTAGTCTCCAAACTCCTCGATCCACCCCCCCAAAGTGTGGGCTGTGGGATGGAATTCCAGAAGCTTCATAACTACAACTTCTGCTCATTTTCAAGCAACTCCAATACAAGCAAAAATACCTATAAAGAACAGTGATGTCCAAACATCGAGAGGTTACTTAAAGTTTATTCAAACTTTTTGAAAAAGCCAAATTGGACTACAACTCCCTGGAGACATGGTTTGCCTCTGTCCTTTTTGGCTTTGACTATACGAAAAGAACGATAATTAGAGAAAGTGTCATTCACTTACAAATCATTTTTTAATTGAAAGTTTAAACACTTCCCCCAGATTCTTCCCGATCATCCCTACATTACTCAGCTTCACTCTTGCATTTGAAGGAGTGAGAATTCCAGGTATTTTGACTGTCTGGCTGAGGATACCCAAGCTTCACAATTTCCAGGTAACTTATGTAATGTTACTGGGAGCCGCAGAGGAGAAACAAAACAACTATACAAAAAGCCTAGAGGGATTGTTCTATTTGGCTGGTTAAAATGTTCAGAATTATTTAAGAGTTGGAAAAGGAACAATAAACCACACCCTCGAAGGGCTCCAGTCTGGATTCCACCATGAGTTTATACCATGTTTTCCGATCCAAAATGTCAGGGTATTAATGAGAATAAAAGGGCACCAAAAGGAATGTGTTGATGTCATCAGAGCTCGCCTGAAATCAAACTTCTAAAACATAATGTGCTTAAAGAGTAGAGACTGATTTTTACTCTTATTTGACAATGTGAACATTACTTTCTTTACATTATTATCATTAAAGTTGCTTAATATTTCGACACAGTAATCATCTGTTTTCTTTTCTGAATGTATTTATCTTCGTTCATTCTTTACAAAGTTTTTGTTTCTAGTCCTTATCTTAAACATTGTTATTGTTATTAAATTTTAAGCCTTTTTAATTCTGTGAAGGCAAAAAGTGGAAACCTAGTAAACACATGTATATGCAAAAATAAAAAAAAAGAATACAGACTGAATTTATTGCTTTACACCTTGATCTTTATGATCATACACCTTCTCCTGACTTCTTCCCAAGGAACAAAAGCTCATCTCCCCACTATGTGTGGTTTTGACAAGTGCCACTAAGCATGGAATATGTTTAGGACACAGAGCGCTCCCGAACTTTGAATTAGAGGAAGCTAATGAGCTCACTTACAACACAGTCCTCCAACGAAGACGCTGAGGATAGAATTACAACGATGCTGCAGGGTCTATGTATAAACATTTAAAGGATAGAAGCTATGGGATATGGTACAATCTAAAGCCAGGCTGTGGTTTCTCATGCAGTTTTACAATTGAATCAATCACGAAAGAAAACTAGTAAGATGTATTTGGATTGTTACTGCTTACCAAATGGGTGTATCTCTCTCTCCAAAATATAATATTATTTGCTGAATGAGCTGCCACAAGGAAGAAAAAATAAACTGAAATTTTTGTTTGATTGCATTCATTTTTTAAAATGTAAGTCACTCTGTTTCGTCTAATTAACTATCAACAAAACCATCCTAAAATCGCAGGAAGAATAGGCAAGGAGGTCAAGGATAGGTTTCACAGCCAGAAAGAATTTCAGCAAGACCCTACTAATGAAGACACCGTGGAGAGCCTCTGTCCTAATGTTTTGGGGATTTACTGGTGTTTGCCACACCAGGTATCATTCTCAGGGTTTTCCTTGGATGATTTTAGTGAAAAATCATGTCAAGGCAAAGAACGTAATTATCACCACTTTACTGGTGTGGAAACGAAGGCAAAGCAATACTAAGTAGCTTTCCAAAGAATAAGCAAGTCACAGATAGAAGTGGGATTCCAACTCAGACCATCTGACTCCCAGATTCCCACTGCCTCTCTGCCCCTGTGGTACAGGCCTATGCTCTTTCCACCCCTTTCTTCCTCCAAGGATCATGAACACGGCCACCAGTAGAGGCAAGAATACGATCTTAACTCTTCCTGCCTCCATGAAATATTAATTCCAAAGACCTATAGCCATATGTTTTCAGAATTCCCCCTAGCTTTGTTATTCAATAATCGAACAAATTAAGGGGGAGAATGGGTGGAGGGAAAGTAATTGGTGGGTCCTCACCTACGGTGCATCTTAGAAGGGTACAGGTGAAACTTACTAAATGTAGAATATAAATGTCCTAACACAATAACTAAGAAAATACCATGAAGGCTATGTTAACCAGTTTGATGAAAATATTTCAAATTGTATATAAAACCAGCACATTGTAACCCCCTCCCAAAAAATAAAAAAATAATTGAACAAATATATACTGGTTGCCTCCTATTTGTGAATAAAGTTGACTAATACCTAATTCCTATCCAAAGGAAGTTTATAATCCATTACTTTAAAAAGACTACACAAATGATTGAAATAAATTAAATGAATTGCCAAGCATCAGTTGATTATATTCTTCTGCCTAAATCTTTACGAAGAGCTTGAAATCAAAGCATGTTATGCTGGTTCACAAATGCATACACCACCTATCCCCTACCCACATCTCTCAGGGCGTCTCTTAACTACTATTCCCTTGGCTCACTGTGCTGTAGACACTTGACCGTCCTCTTATTTCTCGGAATACACCACAATTTCTCCATCACAGGGACTTTTGCCTCTTCTCCCAGATTTTCTCATGGCTGGCTCCTTCTTTGCATTCAAATGACAGTGTAATACCAAGATGTCTGCCCTGACTCATCAATCTAATCTGGTTCATGTTCTCCTCCCTGCCCTCAAGTAGAGTTCTACCATAATTCTCCAACTATATTCACTGCATGTTCTACTATCAGAAATTAAGTACAGGAAAACCTCCATAGCTGACCACCTCCCGACACTGACCACTTCCTGAAGTTGACCTAATTTTCATTGGCTGGACATGCACCACATGTATATATCAGACAGGAAGCCTAGTTCCTTATGTTGCCCATCTCTGTATGTTGAGCCGTTTGTTACACTCCTTTCCATGGTCAACTTACAGAGGTTCTACTGTATTTTGAAATTTTATTTGCTTTCTTCTGATCTGCTCCCCCATTTTCAACCAGAAGGCAAGGCCCACGAGACCCAGAACCTGTTCATTTTGGCCATCCCTGTGCCCTCCTGCCTCTAGAATAGTGCCAGGCATTATAGGAGGTCCTGAATAAATATTTCCAGAGTAAAATAAGTGCTGTAGGGATTAAAGGAGAGAAATCTCTTGCATTTCCTGGACAAGAAAAGTTTCATGAAGTCAACAGCAAAGAGATATGGACTTTGAAAGAGATGGGTACGTCGGCAAAGATGAGTGCTACGTGAGCTGCAAGGAAAGGGGGTAACAGGAGCAAATACATCCAGGAGAGAGACCTGGAGCCTATCCAGGGAGGACAGAGTAATCCAGTCCGGATGGTACACAGCTACTATAGGAAAAGCAGATTGAGTCGATAACGTAGAGGGTCCCCCAAACCAAAGGGAGACTGCTGTGGGCAGAGCACAGCCACAGAATATTTCCCAGCAAGGAACAGACACAGGCAAATCCAACATCAGAAAGACGGAAGACCAATTCAACAGCCCAGGCAAAAAAAAAAAAAATGCTAGTAACATTTGAAAGTCACTCTGCTAGAACACTAAAACTCTCTGCTTTTTTAAAATAGAAAACTCCCAAGAGAGAACAGGAAGAGAAGAACTCTGAACTTAGTGCTGTTAACTATTGGAACAGAAAGTACAATGTCACGCAGTATAAAGTTGAACATAATGATGAAATTTATTTCTCTAATATCTGTTCAAAAGCCCTCTGCAAAACAAACACAGATTTTATTATATCAAACCACCCAACGTGACTCATCTCTTTGGAAACGCGTCTCTGGCATAGTCTTTCCTGAGGCCTCAAATTCTTTCAGAAAATCAAGCAGATTAGCAGCCTGATGACAGGACAGAAGTCAGAACTCGAAATCCTAAATCCTGTTCTGCCACCGACTTGCTGCCTGACATGGAGCTTTGGGTCACTTTCGTATTTGTGAAACGTCTTCATGTGGTGTTGTAGAAAGTAACTCATCGGTGGCAAAGAAGTCATACATTTTCAAAATAATCGCATATCTAAATTGATGAATATAAACTTTGAATGGAATCCCTTACAAGGTAATCTTGAATTATCCTGTACTTGTGATTTTTCAATCAGGCGGAGAAAACAGCAGTATTCACAAACATGCACGTAAGTGTGAGTATGTGTCTGGCAAACAGTGGCTGTGTCCTTAAAAATTCCCAGATAACAACACTGAAAAAAAAAAAAAAGTTTCTTTTAAAAAGACATGATGATGTAAACACTAGGAAATTTAAAATAACGCTTGTATAAACTGTTTGAATTGAAATAAAAAAAAACAAAAACCACACTCCAAAAGAGTTTTGTCAGAATAAAAAGAAAACAAACCCCAAATCCTGACAGCAACATAAAAGCCAAATTCTCCCCCTTCCTTTCGTAATGGCTTTTCTATTGAGCTTCGTGTTGACCTTTCATTACTTTCCCAACATTGAAGAATATTGCCTTTCCAAACTCTCCATTTCTCTGCCGGTTGCACTATTATCCCTCCTCCCATTGTTGAGATTTCTTAGCTACCGTTGCTCCAACACGCAATGCACAATCTTTGGTTTCTCCCAAACAAATACCAACCAGCATTTTTACACACTTCTCTCACTTTAAATTCATACCCTGTATGAAAATGAAAGACAATCACAAAGCCATAAATATGCCAAGAAACAGAAAACAGAAAAGTTGGTTATCTATGTATCAGAAAAGAAACAGGTGGTCTTATAATCAATCGATAGCCAACCCACCCTCCCTCCTCTGTGGCAACATGATGTGCGGTGTAGGGAAGAATTCCAACAGCGTGCGTTCATTAGTCAGGGCTGGGAGGGTGGACCCCACTGCCTGATCTGATTGATAAAGTTTCATTACAAATGAGCCCATCTCTTTGAGGAAAACAAGCAAGGCAGAGACTGTGCCATAATTCTATCCTCGCAAGTTAGTTAAGCAGACAAACACTGAACAGAGCTTGCCCATGAGGGGCAAACTAATTTAAGTCATTCATACACAGCACCTCATTAAGAGCAGTTATGGCACTAAGGTTGTGATCTTGTTGAGGATGCATTATGTTCCACAAAGATGCCCACTTAGTTGTCAGGATAAATGGCCAGGGTAGGGGCAAGATACATGCATTTGTGTATTACTTCCACTGGGAAGACCTCATACCGGGTGTGGGGGAGAGCCGGGAAACAAGAACAAGCTCTATCTTCCCATACCCCACACCCCCCATATGCAAGATTTTTAACTTAAGTGTTCATTTTAATAGACTGGCAGGATTTTGCTTTTGTTTTTGTTATGTATTCCATACGTCTAAGTGGTAATGAAAACGAATACATTTCCTCACTGGCACAGCATAATTCTTACTTTGATATGGTACATGGAAAATGAAAGAAGAAAAAAGATGATTTGTTTGTAAAAAGTAATGATTATTACAAGCGCTTCTACAGCATCTTGGGAAAAGATACAGATGTAATGCTTTCCAATCTCTTCACATCCTAAAAAGAACACTCTGCCTTCTGTGGGCTCCTGAGACCTTAAACTTGGAAACGGCATTCTTGGCTGCAACTACACACCTCTAAAAGCACTGATTTATTTATTTAATATTTCTTTATTTCTATATAATCTCCTAATCAGAAACTCGTGGGGCAAGATCTTACTTTCTAAATACGACTCTTAGGTGATATGTACCTACAACCGAAGAGATTCCTGGAAGAAGTGAGTGATACCAGCAACGGAGCAGAGAAAATCTGAGATGAACCTGGAACATATTGTGGAACCAGAAAATAAGAAAAGTGTGAGAAAAAGATAGGAGAACCTCAAAAGGATACAGGAGTCAACTTGAAGGGTTCCCGATTCAAAGATAAAACAATTTGAACACTAAAATAAAGATATCATTAGATCATAAACCATAAAATGTAAAAATAAATATTCACAAATCCATACTGATAGAATTAATAAAACCTGATGACAAAAAGGTCAATCATTAAATATACAAATCAGTAAATGGGAAAGAAGGACCAGCTCTTTCTTACATAAAAATTCCAAAGAAATGTAAGAGAAAAGGGGGAAATACAATGTCTCCATTAGAATGCTACTAGAATATTTATTGCAAGCAAGATCCAGCAATAGGTACTAAAATTTAGGGTGGGGGGGAAGAGTTCTGAAAGAAACAGGAAGGTTGGTTAGTTTCATAGTACTGACGCCAAGGTATTTATTAACTCAATGGGAGGAACAGTGAATCTATAGTGGGGAGATTCAGCAAACGACCGACAGTAACATCTCCCGTGATAAGCCACACCACCTCTGTGGTATTCTGGCCAAAAATGCATATCCTTGCTCTGATCGTGAGAACTCAAACCCAAATTGAGAGACACTCTACAAAATAACCGACCAGCACTCGCCAAAGTTGTCAAGATCCCAAAAGACGGAGGAAAAGCTGAAGAGAACTGTCACATATGGGAAAAGAACAAGGAGAAGGATTCTGGATTGGATTCTAAGTCACGAAAATAACATTAATAAGAAAACCAATGAAATTAGAACAAGGTCTATATTTAGTACTAGTATTGTATCAATGTTAGTTTCCTGCTTTGGGTCCCTGTTCTATGTTTATGTAAGTTGTTTACATTGGCAGAAGCTGATGAAGGGCATAAACAAAGTCTGGGCCCAGCCTGATGGCTCACACCTGTAATCCCAGCACTCTGGGATCCAAGGCAGGAGGACCACTTGAACCCAGGAGTCTGTAAAATAGGCTGACGGCAGGGCACTCTAGCCTGGGCAACAGAGTGAGACTCCATTAAAAAACAAAACAAAACAAACAACAACAATAAAAAACCTCTGTATTATTGCTGTAACTTTTATGTAGGTCTAATGTTACATCAAATGACTTTTTTAAACAAAGCATAGGTTAAAAGGAAAAGAGAATCATCTCAGAGATTCTACAGTAAGGCTCTAAAACTCAGTGCACAACAGCCACAGTCTAAATGAGCAGCTTTAAAGACTGAGCAATCATATTTTGAGTTTTTCAGATTAGAAATTCCAAGTTTCTTCCAATCAAATCCTAGGGGAACACACAGTAAATGTTTTAGTTTCTTCAACTCCAGGCCTTTTCCCCTGTGGCTTCACTTCATAGCAGTCTTTTTAGTATAATTAATAACTAGTCAAATTAATCTGGCCACTTTATGGTCTGATTTTTTACAGAACTACTCCAATCATTATTGCACAACTTAATAATATCAACACTTACGTCCTTAAACCAGGAATTTATCAGACACTAGGCCACGTCGGCAGTCCATTTGTGCTTATTTTTACAGGACTAAATAGTCTGCTGAATATGAGCCCCAGCAAAATCTTTTAACTCTTAAAAAATAGTATCTTCAAACTAGAAATGCAGACATTTGAAAAAAAAATCACAGGTCACTGAAAAGGCTTTGTACTCAACTCTACACAGAATTCACAGATACATATTGGTGAAAATTAGAGTGGTTTTCCACAAAACAGGCAAATGTAACTACTCATGAAGAATTAATAATATTTCACAAAAAAACACAAGCATGCCACAGTCTCTTTCTAAAACACACTAACATTATTTTCAAAACTTCTACTGGGCTTCCAAAATTGATGTCAAATACAAAAATAGCAGAGAACTCCAGAAATACATTGTAGGCACAAACATTCAAGTGGAACCTATTCTTTCCTTCTTTTTGTTAATAATGGCTTATGAGATGAACTTGAATTCCAGTTTTCTTTCTTTTTTAAACAAAACCTGGCTCCCTTCCTTTGAGTTCTCATCCACCTTGATGAATAGATTTTTAAAACCTAGCACAATGAGCCTCCAGCTAGGTCCAAACAAGGAGCATTTAATCTATTTCTGACCACCATGGCTGCTCTCACATTATATCCTCATGCTGCACCTGTGATAAGGTAAGGGACAGGTGGGAAAGGAAAAAAGAGCATAACTATATGACTCCTGGACCCTGGGGTCTACAGATCGTGAATGGATGGGAAGCAGTAGTGGGAAAAAGAGACTCAAACCTCCGATTCTTTGTTGAGAGACTTCTGGGTTTACTTGGAGCATCAGGAAAACAGTTCCATGATTTGACCATGTTGTAAACCTATGCCTAAATCTGGAAAAGGCCAGGCAGCCCTATTGTGCCTGTTTGTCGCTGTTGACTTTTTTTTTTTTTAAGATTCAAAAGCAATGGCTCAATCTGCTACATTAGATCTGTCCCCGCATAAAGTCAGCATCAGGCTCAACAGGACTTGAACTGAAAGCTTACAAGGTGGAAAACCTCGAGTGATGTCTGAAACAAAAACAAGCCACAGAGACCAAAGGGAAAGTGAAATAGAAGCTCAGAGGAAGACGACGACTACAAGAGAACCGATGTGATGGAAATTAAAGAAAAGAAAAAGATTATTGTTTCTTGAGATATTATTGAATTAACATAACAATTGAAAAACATAAAAACAGTCAGTATGTGTCTCGGAACTTCTTTTGAATATGTCTGTATTTAGCCACAAGGTAGGTAAACCTCACCATGTGAACTTGGTAAACACACCCAGGGAACACAGGTGCTCTAATAACAAGAAACTATTCACAGGATCACATCACTGTTGCACGGCTAACTTTGTCTGCATCTGGGGCAGCTAACCAGCCAAGTGGATCAAACAGCAATTATTTGACAAACAACTATGACATAACTTCTCAAACCCATATACTCCCAGAGCCCATCAATTTTTATGTAAAACACTATACCAACAGCACACTAACAACATTTCCCTTGCTAAATATTTTACCACTTGCACACCTGGAAGACCAAGGCTGTGTGTGTGTGTATGTGAGACAGCTGGAGGTGAGTCTAGATCTGGCCCCGTCAATGCCCAGGTGTTCTCCCCAGTGTAAGCTCCCCGCATCATGAGTACTTACAGGATTTTTGAGACTACTTTTGCCTTGTAAATGCCCTTCAAAATTTTTCCTCCTGATATGATAACAACAACAATAATATGACAATACCCTCATATGTGACCGACAAAATGAATAGGACAAGAGAGTATTTTTGGTAATCTCTTTCTGTTACTTTAGAATAGAACACAAAAATCCTTACAAGTCAATAGTTTTATTTTTACACTATTATTTTTAATGTCTGCATACTATCCCACTGCTTGGACTATCAAAATTTGAAGCAATGTCCCTTTTTGTTGTTGTTGTTCGAGTTTTTTGTTGCTGTTTGGGATTCATTGAGGATACGAAGAATTAGGTTATACACTGATTACATTTGTTAGGTAAAGTCCCCCTTATAATTGTGTCCTGTTTTTAAACATTTGTATTATATTGTTTTCACCTTTTGAAGAGTACAAATGCATGAAGTAAGTATATCTGGCTGACGATTAACTAGAAATTAAAAAGAAAACATAACTTTAAAAATCTGAAAGTAGACATAAATGTTCTAAGAGGCATGCAAGTTTATAAAACTGCCTCAGAGTAAAAAAATAGAGAGAGAGTGGGGCGGCACCTGTGACTCAAACAAGTAGGGCACCAGCCCCATACGCTGGAGGTGATGGGTTCAAATCCAGCCCCGGCCAAAAACTGCAAAAAAAAAAAAAGAGAGAGAGAGAAAGAGAGATGCAATAATGACTTTGAACAAATTATTATTTGGGGTCACTTGTGTTCTATCAAATTGTTTTCAGCAGCATTGCTTTAGGTCCAATTATGTAGAGTGAAATGAATTTCCAATTTCAAAAACAATACTTTAAATACAATGTGAAGCAAACCACAGAGGTAAGAAGGAATCTCATGCCAGGCAAAAGTGCCATTTAGTTAGGCTCTATGGGATTAACTATGGCTTCTCCCCGATGAATTCAGCTGACCTGAGCCTTGAAGTATTATTAAAATCGAACCAGGAATTCAAAAAGAAAGAAGTAGCATTTTTCCCCTCTCTGTCCCATAGAACCTATATTTCAGAGTAACCACATGGTTTTACCTGATGACATGAAATTCTCTACAGAAGAGTTCTACCAGGAAATGGGGAAGACATGATAGAATTATGCAATTAACGTCTCGCTGTCCTTAATGAAATAAGTGATTCAGACGATGATCATCAATGGTTTAAACCACAAGCCACAGCAATTGATGGTGACTTTGATAAGGGAGAAATGAAACCGGCACTACTTGAACCCACTGAGCAATGTAAACATACTAAAATTTAGGTAGACAGGTAGGTAGGTAGAAAGACCATGAAACCTGAACTTAATCAAATCTCTAAAGCTAATTTATATTCCTAGAAAATACAGTAGATAGACAAACAAGTTAAATCACACTACAAGAAAGCACATAAATAGAAACGACAGAACACTCTATAGGACAAGTGACCTAGTTTCTGCAACAAGTAAATGACCTTAATAAAGGAGGAGATGCTTCTCGATTAAAACAGAATTAGAGACTTAACCAAATTTAATATGTAGTGCTTATTTGGATCATTGTTCAAAAAATCTAACTGTAGAAGGACTTTTTTTGGCAACAACTTAGAAATTTTCATTATGCGCAAGGAATTGGATGATCTCAAAGAATTACTGTCAATTTCCTTAGGTTTGAAAAGACAAGGTTACGTATCAAAATGTTCATACTTCTGAAGATGCGCATCGGAGTCGGGATGAAATTGTACGGTATCGTGAATTCACTTTAAAATACTTCAGCAAAAGGAAAAAGTTAAGAGGTGAAGGTGATAAATGAAACTGTGTCAAAATCTTAACATCGTCACAGGAATTCTTTGTGCTTTTCCCTCTCCTATGCAAATATTTGAAATTTCCCATAAGAATTATTTTTTAAGTTTTGCCAAATGATACAGAACAGGAAGCCATGAGTCGAGGCGTTATGTACTGGGCTGGAAAATGGCAGGCGCAAGAACTCTGACCCGAGAAACATCCTCAGAGGGCAGCCCACAGTTGGGTGGGGAGGGCAGGGAGCCCAAGGTGAGGCAACATTACAGATACCTGCAGTTGTCATGCTGAGAAAATTGGGCTTTACCTTCTAGCATGTGGGGAAGCTAAGCCCAGGTTTTCAGCAGAAACAGGTGTGGTTCGATTTATACTCTCCTGACCATCACCCTGGCAGCCCTGTGCAGAGCGGATTTCAGGGAGGCAGCTGGAAAGGGGAGCAAGCCTGGAGAAGAGAAGCCCAGTTAGGAGCCGACCAAAAAACCATAGACACAAAATGATAAAGAAGTATAACAGAGGTTCAGCGTCTGTAGCTCAGCAGCTAGGGCACCAGCCACATACGCTGGAGCTGTGGATTCAAAACCAGCCCGGACCTGCCAAACAACAATGACGGCTTGAACATAAAAATAGCCGGGCGTTGTGGCGGGCGCCTGTAGTTCCACCTACTTGGGAGGCTGAGGCAAGAGAATCGCTTAAGCCCTAGAGTTTGAGGTTGTTGTGAGCTGTGACACAGGGCACTCTACCCAGGGCGACATAATAAGACTCTGTCTTAAAAAAAATAAATAAATAAAAAATAAAAAAGTATAAAGGAGCACAGGAGTAAAATAGTGGTACCCGGAGTTAAGTCACTAGAAGGGTAAGAAAGAATAAGAATCAAAGCTGCCTGTGAACTCCATGATGAGTAATTAAATTAACTTTGGCAATGAGATTTGGAACTCAGAAGGTAAAGAAGATTTTGAATAAAAGGATAAAATGTTAAAATTCATGTTACTTTGAGATTTCCCTGGAACATCCAAGCTGGATGTAGACATGGAGTCCAGTTCACATGCCTATGAACTTCATGATGAGTAATTAAATTAACTTTGGCAGTGAGATTTGGAACTCAGAAGGTAAAGAAGATTTTGAATAAAAGGATAAAATGTTAAAATTCATGTGACTTTGAGATTTCCCTGGAACATCCAAGCTGGATATAGACATGGAGTCCAGGGTGTCGGTCACAAACAGAGATATAGATCCAAGGATCCGGAGAATGTATGTAGCAGCTAAAGCCCCAAGAATGAATCAGATCACTCACGCTATGGTCCAGGGTCTGTGTCTGTCATTATCCAGCACCCAGCATGGCATGGGACTCTTATAATAAGTACTAAATAAACGTTGAGATTGTCCACGGAAAGGTGAAGAGGGCAAAGAACAGCAGGCTGAGGCCAGACCTCTGGAGGCTCAATGTTAAGGGGTGAAAGCATAAAGAGGTCCCCTGAAGGAAATAGTTCAGACTAAAAGGACAAGGACCAGCAGCTGCAGACGCTGAAAGAACAGAGAATTTCACGAAAGAATGAGGAGTCAACAGTGTCAAGGGTAGGGCACAGGAAAAGAAAGTTTGGAAATTGCTCATTCACTGGCCAAAATTGAGGTGCCTGATGATCTTAGCCTTTCCACCAAATCTCAGAGGCAAATGACCTACTTTGCTCACCCTAAAAATAAAGATAAGTAGCAGCGTGATGGCCAGTCAGTAGACAATGCCACTATTTGTGTGACCATGACCATGTTATTTAACCTTTCTATTCTTTCCTTATTTTTAAAATGACGCCTATGAACTATATTATCTGTAAGGTTACATTCAATTCTAAAATTCCACAAAAGCAAATCCTTTGGTTTAAAGGGTTCTGAAGATAGTAAGAGCCAAGTATCCACTTTGGGACCCATTACATTTCATGCTGGACTTCTGCTATATTCACTCTTTCCTTTGCTTCACCTTTTTTGCTCCTACCTTTTTTCCCCCCTATCGTGGTCTGGAAATTGCTTTAGGGGTGAAAGTGATAGACTTTATATATGAACATAAAAATGACCATGACATTTACAGCAACAAAAACAAAAAAAAAGGATGAGGTATGGCAGCCTCACAATTTTTTTGTGACAATAATTCATAATATAAGAAACACTAACAGATAAATTCCTAAAATATTCTTTGAGTATAAAGAGGAATTAATATTGATAGTTAAAATACCTTCAACCCAATCGCTAATCATGAAAGCACATCCGTGTATCAGTGAACCCCTAACTTGTGGGAAGTTAGATAGATGTGTTGATGTGTAATGTTCTGGCCTCTCATCAGCAAGCTATAAAAAGGCTTTTACTTTTATTTCTATCGCATTTCTGTATGGCTGTCATGCTCTTGGCTCAGCAAATAACTAGAACACTGGTTCACGTTACTCCAGCAAATCGGTTACTTTTTGTCTCCTCCACACGAAATATTTAAATCATGTCAGACAGATCACGGTTTCACACTGGGACCAGAAATCTATTTACCATCATATAACTCAGACAATGACTGTGACATTCCCAATGTGGCTTTATGGATAAATGTTTGCACAGATAAATATCAACCACAAAATTTAATAAAACAATGATCTGATTTCTTTTCACCTGATCTGTATGAATGGCTTCGCAAACAATTTTAAAAACAAGAAGAAACACGTAATCTGAATAAGGAATTTTAGGTTTACTGCCTAAGAGAAATTATTCAAATAGAGTAGAATCATTTTTCTTCAATTAATCTCACGATCAGTAGTAGCTAACAAAACAAGTATATAGTCATGCTCAAAATACACGTTTGTTCATCTTGCATTGTACAAAGAACACACAGGTGATCGTGATGTGCTTGGGAAGCAATGAAAGAACACAGAATGAAGATACAGACAATAAGGAAATTCCACAGGATGACGGAGTGAAGAAATACATATCAACTGACCAGAATGGATGTTATGCATATGGCGGAGATTTTTAACTCAGATCTCTTTCTCTACAACACGATCAACTGGATCCAATTTCCAAATTTTTAATGATCTCAAAAGAATTATGCCCCCAAATGCTGATTAAGACAAATCAAATTAAACACCTGAAGGAGGGGGTCATTCTACAGGCAGGAAGAGAATTACCAGACAGGAAGTAAAGACCAGGTAGATAAGAAAATAGGATGCAGACCCCTGGCAGCAGAGTTTGGATAGTTAAAAAGTTATCAGAAACACATGTGCAGTCTCTTAAACATATAATGCCTGGGCCACAGCCCCAAAGATTCTGATAGTGCCTAAATTTTTAAAAAATCTACAGGTGATTCTGCTGCTCGGTCAGCATTGAAATCAAGGGGTGGAAGGCATGAGATGGGAAGTGTGAAGAGAAAGAACACACCAGCTACCAGCAAGATCTTGAGGGGAGGATCTGGCCCCAGCATGAATTTCTTACCCACGTGATCGAGATCATGAGCTGGCCCGGGTATGAAAGTACCCACAGTGAGGAGCAAGTAAGTATTCCCAGCTGGAAGCGGGAATGAAGGAAGCAAAGCTAAGGAAATCTTTCAAGTGCATTCCACTTCTTTTCACAGTCACACAAATCTTAGGCAGTTATAATGAATTGCTTCGTGGGCAAGTATCATGCTACCTTCCACCAAAAGAAAGCGAAGTTCGAGGACCAGGTACTTTTACTTTATGACACTGGGCTGAGTATACAGAAGATGTGGAATAAATTACTATAACTACTTTGGGCAAGGAAATCTCCAAACTCCTCCTCCTCCCTTTAACCTCTGTCCTCCTCGCTGATGAAGTAGAAAACTTATTTTTCTTTGCATTTTCACTTTAAACTACCTGCATTTATTTTGACATTCAACGTTTAAATTCGTAGGTTTCGAGTTTGTAGATTAACACGTTACAACGTGGTAATCTGTTGCTCTACCTCCCGCTCAATCTGGCGGCACCACTTTCACCACAATGCCCAAGAATTTGTGATTATATTAAATTGCCGTATCTCATTATATGGCATTAATATAGGAATTCCTGATTTGATTGTCCGAAAACATTTAGCTAGTGCAGACTGCATTGATTTGATTATTTCTAAAGACACATATATTCACTTAAGAGTTTTACAAAATCTTAACATGACAAATTCAACCATGGGCACCTATATTATGCATTTTGGAGAGTCAGATATTCGTGCAGGCGTTTGCTGAAGAAAAATCACTACAATACATTGTAAATGAAAATCTAACATCCTGATTAAATTTAATACGTGAGACCATTATTGTTGAAAACAACAAAGTACCACCACTTAAATCTATATTCCAATCACCAAAGTATAGAAACAAAGGAATTATTTTTAAAAAATCTTAAATTCGTAAAGACTTCGCAGCAAAGTACTCAGACACGATGAACTTCCTCTCTGCCAGAAGTTCAGAAGCCTGAATTAATTCTAGGTAAAGTGATACTCTGTTCAGGTGTCTTAGATTTGCCCAGTTTTAAAGTTGTTCTGAACACAGATACTTGATCTATCTACTACTGGAAGAGTAATCTACATAATTCAGAGGAAGTTGCTAAAACTGTCATAAGCTCTAAATCCTTTTTGAAATTAAGCACAGAATCTCATCTCCACCCTTTCTGTTTTCACCAGATGTTTAACAACTGACTCTAATTTTACTTGCAGAGATCAAAGTTTAATGAAACTGAAAAATACTTATTAAGACTTAGATATAACACCTTTAATTTAATGAAGATAAGGTAGATACAGGCTCCTTTTCTTACCCTCTGGATCTTGATATACTATATACCTTCAGCACAGTTTAAAAGGAGAGGGAAAGAGTATGTTATAAGGGAAAGTACTGTATACCCACTAGAAGTCATAAGAGCCAGGTTCTAATCCTAACTATACTGCCAACTAAACAGAATCACCTTGGACAATCACGACAGAACTCAATTTCTGAATCTATGAAGTAAAGGGTGTTAGGTTTTTCACACAGTTCTCTTCTATATCCAAGAATCCAGGAGACAGAGTTATCTCTAAATTCAAGTAGAATCCGTTCAAGCAGGGACTATAATCCACCCAGAGTCTTTTATGTTAACTCACTGAAAAACAAAACATCAGGGGCAGCACCTGTGGCTCAAAGGAGTAGGGCGCCAGCCTCGTATGCTGGAGGTGGCAGGTTCAAACCCAGCCCCGGCCAAGAACTGCAAAATAAAAAAATAAAAATAATAATAAAAACAAAACATCAGGTATACCTAATCATGTTAATTTGCACAACATTAGGAGTGTGACAGTCCCCAGTTTATGACTGTTTATGATTTAAATGCCCATCTATGACTCCTGCTTCAATAAATCAGATGAGATATTCAACACTTTATTACAAAACAGGTTTTGTGTTAGATGATTTTGCCCAACTGCAGGCTAACATAATGGTCCTGAGCACATTTCAGGTAGGCTAGGCGAAGCTATGTGGCTCAGTAGGCTAGGTGTATTATATGCATTTTCAACTTACAATATTTTCAACTGACAATTAGTTCATTGAAAAGTCACCCCGTCATAAGTCAAGGAGCATCTGTCGTCTTTATCAGGTACAAGGTTCCTGCTTATAAATGCAACTTCATATTTAACTCAATCAAAAGGCAAAAATTGGTAGTTTTCCTAATAAACCCTCTTATTTGTAACCTGGCAAGCCTTTCTTCTAATCAAATGAGAGTACAATAGAGAATAATTAAGCAGCTCTTCAACAGATGTCTATTCTTAACCTGTCTGACAACCAAGGAGTCAAATTCAGACTGCTGTGTTTGTTTACATAGTTTTATATTTATTGGGGGACATTCTCAGAATGTTTAATGCTGCAACTACCTTCCATTGTGACTTTAACCATGGTCTTCAGGTTCATCACTACGTGTGATCTCTGTTCAAAAAAAAAATGAAATAAAATGTCCTACCGTCCGCACCCTATTTCCCCTAGAGCAAATTCCTCTTACCTTCTCAATAAGTCACAAGAGGTGTGTTACATTAAGAAACTGTACAATTTTAAAGGTAGAAACCCTTAGAGACTTTCTAACACAATTGTTATTCCAATACCAGTGGCCCTCCTCATTTTTAAACCAAGACTTTCACTGTTTCACAGAGTAAGCCTTTCTACTCCTAGAAAGTTCTCGTTCGGCAGTTTTCCACTTCACAGTGGTAAAGTGATCTTTAGTTAATTTCTGTCTGTCTACTATCTCTTCCACATGCCAGATCTTCAAATATTTGAATATGGTTACGGTGTCCTACTTAAGTCTCTGAACCTAATCGATTTTAGGCCTTTTCAATAATTAGCAGATCGCCTTTTTCAACAGCGACATCATACCATTGGCTTGTCAACTTTGTACGCTGCACCTTCTTTTGCAGGAAACCATTCTCCAAAGAGTCTGCACTATTTTAGCCTTACGCACTACTTTTGCATTTATCTGAATATTGAATCCTGATGCTTTTATGGAATATATAAACTGATCTTTCATACTGGCTATCATCTAAAGATTTGCATGCATGTTTTTACTTAAGTGGTAGATGGACAAAGACGAGGACAAGGTCAGAGGCTATATCCCATATTCTGTTGTTCCGCCTGCCAAAAATCTAAATCTTCCTAAAAATCTTATGCTACAATTTATTCAACATTTTTCTCATCGACAGCATAAAAAAAGACAGTGTCTAATGTTTAAAGATATGAAAATAACTCATAGCTACATCATGCTATTTTAGTAAAATAATTAACTATCTCATTTTCATTTCAGAGGCAGTGTAGTGTAGAAGTTACATGTGGGGGTGCAGATGCCAAATTCCTGGGTTCAGATCTTGGTTCTGGCATGTTACTTCAGTGACTATAAAAACTACTTACTTGCTCTTTTGAACCACAGTTTTCTCATTAGTAAAATTAGGTTCACTGTGTTATTGCAAGTATTAAATGAATTCATACGTGTAAAGTATTCAGAGCACTGCCTTATGTATAGTAACAGGAATTATACTTTAGCTGTTATTCCTATTATTTTAAATCTAGCACAATGCTTTGATAAACTAATTCAAAATAATAGCAACAGAAAGAGTTCTGAATAAGGAATCAGGCAAACTGGGTTTTAATCCTAAAAAATTTCTTAATAGACGCTCTGGCCATTTGTAAAACCGAAAGGGATTATCCCAGTATACAAGTCTAATAAATCTAACAAAAACTAATAAAGCAAACAGTGTTCTTATCAACCTGGATTCTCTCTCTTCTTTTGCAAACACAAAGAATCTACTTACCAATTCATCTAGAACCACAAAACTAATCAGTGTCTAGTTTTAAAGAGCAAATTTTACCTTCTACTTACAAACCACAATATTTTGTCCATATATTTTTTCCCAGGCTTTCTGTCACAAGTATGAGAAAAATTATGAGCAAGTTGCAACAACTGTTCAATTCCAACTACACAGTTATGACCAAGTTTTTCTTGTAAACTCGAGTATATATTTATCTGGAACTGGAAGCTAGAACTCACATTAAGAGGGGAGATGCACTGTTATTCTCTTTTTGCCAGCCTAGGCTTACATTTCCACTTAAGTTAGCTGACTCTGCTTTCAAGTTTGGAATAAAAGAAAAACTAAGTAATTCTTCCTTGATCATGTCAATTATTAATATTACAGTTCAGTGTTATCTCAGTAGATTTTTGAGGACAATAACCTCATTAGTGGAAATAAGAGGATCTAGACTGTGAAAGGTTCTCAATAAATATTTATGGTATGAGTGAATAAATGAATGAAAGAATGAAGGACCATGATCATTAACTCTCCGTAAGTTCCTGCCTTCGTAAGTCCTGGCTATGTGTTCCTTCTTCTGATATTGACCCTCCTTTAAACTCTGAGCTTATCTAAGAGCTCCTGATATAGTTACACTTTTGTTTAGCTCCCCTTCTTTCTCAGCAGGATTATACTCAATTATATAGTGAGAATCGCAATTTTAGAGCATCTCATCCTTCATGAGCTATATTTCTCCCTTATAATCTCTGTACATGGAATTATAAATCAGGCAACATTCATGCTTAATTGGTATTTTCAGTGTAATTTTTGTTTTTTCCTGCATTCTTTATGTTTCAGCTTCAAAACATTGAGGCTCCTAACACTAGAAAAGATAAAAATAATAATATAAATTTGTTCTTTTGTATCTTTACAGCTTTCATATTTCAGTTCCAGCACTTTAACTCCTTAATGATTTAAAATTGTAATACTTACTCAACAATAAACAAAAGAATAAAAAAAAATTATTCTAAAGAACTTAAACACTGAACCTAAAATATATATCAGTTTTCAAAGGTAGGCACATTATAACTGATCCTTTAAAATCACAGTTAGCAATTTAAATTATAATAATGCCTCTTTTATGTAGTAAGTGTTCTGGAAAACTCGGCCATCTGAAATGGTTACAATATGTAGTTCTCCTCTACCATGCCTTGCTGCCTCTTGACCAAAGAGGAAACATTATGAGCAGTAAATTAATAAATTCTGAATAGCAGGTAAAAATGGAAATCTCCAAGAAGGCCTAAAATCATTCGCAACTCGACACAATCAAGCAGCCCTTAAGAAAGAAGGGCCACCACTTGCTGAGTGTGGCACTAACAGTCAAATCAGCAGGCACAGAGTCAAGAAACATGAGAAACTATAAAAGAGAGCGGAGGAGTGGCAGCGCCTGTGGCTCAAAGGGGTAGGGCGCCAGCCACATATGCTGGAGGTGGCAGGTTCAAACCCAGCCCCGGCCAAAACCTGCAAAAAAGAAAAAAAGGGGAGGGGGGGAGTGAGAGGAAGGAGAAGAAAGCAACAAAGGTGAGAAGAGGAGGAAGTTAAAGCCAATAATTATAAGTAGGCAGAAAGAAAAAGAGAGCCATATAGCTAGGCAGTCCTTGAGGATATCAAAAGATCACAGCTTGAGATGATAATTCATGTTCTTAATGCTTACTCTGGACCACTAATGGATGTTTAACCCTGACCAAATACGTTATCTAATAAAAACTAAAAAATAGTTGTGTCAAAGAAACCATAATTAGTTCCATATTTTTCACAATTCCCCCAGGTTTAGAAATCAGTAACAAGGAAGCAAGTTTATATTCCTACTACAAATCTCTTGGCAAAATCTTAAAAAACTATCCTTCTATCAGAATTCAAAAATCATTCAAAATCCTATAGCAACTGTACCTCTACAAAAAGTTTCAAAGCCTTCTTTATAGCAATTACCATCATTTTTCTATAGATGACCCCCAGCTCATTGAAAACAGTGAGCAGAAAATATAGTTTCAATGTACAAAACACAGTGCAATTAAGTGTACTGAATTCCTCTCAAAATCAGTTTCTCACACTCTTCAGTTTTATTTTAAATAAATTCATCATCACAAATTTCATTAACCACATTTTAGACAATCCTGATTTTAACTCAGCATGGAAAAGCTCTATTTTGTTAAAGCCCAAATTCTCCCATTTTTAATTAGGAAATATTGAAAAAGAAGTGATAAACTAAAAAGGGACCAGGCATAGTAAGTCACACCTGTAATCCAAGCACTTTGGGAGGCCCAGCCAGGAGTTCAAGACCAGCCTGGACAACATAGCAAGACCCCTCTCTACAAAAAATAAAAATAAAAAAATCAGCCAGGCATGGCAGCAGGGGTGTTTGCAGACCTAGCTATTCAGGAAGCTAAGAAGGCAGAAAGACCACTTGTGCCTAGGAGTTTGAGGCTGCCATGAGCTATGAGGATGCCACTGCACTCTAGCCTCAGGGACGGAGAGAGACCCTATCTCTAAAGACAGAAAAAAAAAAAGGGAGGAAGGTACTAAAAGATAGTTTTTCTTTCCTCCAGAAAGTACAGGAAACCACATATATCTCAGCCAAATGTATTTAGAATACTGGCAGCTCAAATTAGCATGATTGACACAACTAGATAACACTCAAAACAGACTCAGGGCTAAAGAAATCGTTATCATAAGCACTTTTGTGATCCATTTTTTCTCCTCTGTAAAACAGGTAAGAGAATGCTACAATATATCACACATAGTCATTTACATACAGTATCATTTTATGGAATTTTCTAAGGTGTTAATTAAAAGTTTTAATGAATCTTAATCATCTGTCAATTTCATTGGCAATCTCTGTTCAACCATATGCTTCTCTTTTACACCTGTAAGTTTTAAAAACCATTACTTTAAATTGTTTTACTTCCTTAGCATCATATTTGTATTAATATTTAGGAAACAAAACTACTGTAGCCTATACAGCAATTTTCTATAATTCTTTTTATGTATTTTCTAACTTCTTTAAATAAGGTATGATTATGTAGGATTTGCATGATCATTATATTTCAGAGAGAGGATATAAAAATATTTATTTATTTTTTAAAAAAAATCTTTACTCTGTTTATATGCTTAGGAAATAATGCTTAGCTGAAAAATTAGAATAGCATTGCATCCCAGAACCACAGAAATGAAATTCTATCTTATTAAATCATGGTAAGACTTTTGCTATCTCTCCTTTTTTTTTTTTTTTTTTTTTGAGACAGAGTTTCAAGCTATTACCCTGGGTAGACTACCATGGCGCCCCAGCTCACAGCAACCTCAAACTCTTAAGCTTAAGTGATTCTCTGCCTCACAGCCTCCCAAGTAGCTGGGACATCAGGCGCCTGACATAACGCCCCACTATTTTTGTTGTTGTTGTTGTCATTGTTGTTTTTAGCTGGCCCAGGCTGGATTAGAACCTGCCAGCCTCGGTGTATGTGGCCGGCACCCTACCCACAGAGCTACTGGTGCTGCCAACTTTTGCTATCTTAATCTTTCTCTTGTTCAGTATAACTTCATATTTAATCAATCATTCATTCATTAAAAAAAAAATTTGAGTACTCTTCCAAGCTCTGAGCATATAGGAATCAAAAGAACAAATATTTCTCTTCTCAGTGAGTTTACAGTCTAGTTGAGAGAGGCAGGAAAATTAATAAAATATACAGCAAAGTTAAAATAGTTATAAAACGAAAAATAAAGCAAGAAGCAAGGAAAGAAGGAGGTAATCTATGTTGTTGGAGGTGAAATTTCAGTCAGGGTGGCCACAGAAGAACTCAGTGAGAAAATACATTTGAGCAAAAACCCAAAGAAGGTGAGCAAGCCATGAAGATATATGGAGGAAAAATGCTCTATGCAGCAGGAGCAGTTAAGTGCCAAATCCCTGGGTTAGGAAATTACTAAGAAGGTTTGAAGAGCACAAATTGTGAATGAAGCAGAATAAGCAAAGGGAAAGGTATTAGGCTATGAGGGCCAACAGGCAGGCAAATAAGAAATCATGAAGGCTTTATTGGCCAGTGTAATGATTTAGCTATTGATCCATGAAAGAAATGGAACTTTTGGCAGCTTTGAACACAGGAGTAACAGGATCTGTCTACATTTTAACAAAGTCACTCTGGAAATCTCGCGTCTCCCATAAAGGATCAACTCAAAGAAACTACATTAAGACACAGTAAAATCAAATAGCCAAAAGTCAAAGACAGAGAATTTTGAAAGTACCAAGAGAAAACTTCCAACAAAGAATACTATACTCAGTGAAGGTATCACTGAAATATGAAGGAGAGATAGTCTAATCCAGACAAACAAAAACTGAGGGAGTTTGTAATCATTAGATCTGCCTTTCAAGAAATTCTTAAAAAGAGTTCTTCTAATTTAAGCGAACACAATGCTAAACATGAAAACATATGTAAGCACAAAACAGGTAAATGTAAATATGTAGTCATATATACATTAATGTTAACACTCCAAAGGTAGTTTATAAATTACTTTTAGCCCTGATATAAAAAATAATAGATAAAATTTTGTTAGTGGAAAGGGGTGTAAAAGTGTAGTACTCTTGCATGTGATCAAAATTATGATGTTATCAACTTAAAGATTAAAACTGAAAGATATTTTCAGCAAGACTTAAGCTAACCACAAAGAAGAACCTATAATAGATACATAAAGTATAAGAAACAGTAAAAAGCAAATCTCTACAGAAACTTGTCAAATAAAACAAATAAGCAAGCCAGAGAGGTTGAGAGGGACAAAACAACTGCAAGACGAACAGAAAACAATTAACAAAATTGCAATAGTAAATCTTCATTTTACCTTAAATGTAAAAAATTAAACTCAGCAATCAAAAGGCATAGAATGACTTAATGGATAAAAGCAATGAGATCCAGGCAGAGCCCATTGCTCAGTGGTTAGGGTGCTGACCACATACACCGAGGCTAGCAGGTTCAAACCCAGCCTGGGCCTGCTAAACAACGACAACTGCAACAACACCAAAAAATAAAATAGCCGGGTGCTTTGGTGAGTGCCTGTAGTCCCAGCTACTCGCGAGGCTGAGGCAAGAAAATCACTTGAGCCCAAGAGTTTGAGGTTGCTGTGAGCTATGACGCTATAGCACTCTACTGAGGGTAACATAGTGAGACTCTGTCTCAAAAAAAATAAATAAAAGAGAGAGAGACATCCAGTGGCATGCTCTTTACAAAGGACTCACTTTAGAATTAAAAACACAGGCTGAAAAATGAAAGGACAGAAAAAAGACATTTCATGAAACTCATTATCAAAAGAAAGTAGGGATGGTTATACTTTATCAGACAAAATAAACGTTGAATCTAAAATTGTCTCTATACACGGAGGAGATCATTATGTAATGATGAAAAGATCAATTCAACAGAAAGATATAAAAAATATAAATGTAAACACACTTAACCTAAGAGTACCTAAATATATAAAACAAAAATTGCTATTTCTGAGGGAAGAAATTGACAGTAATACAACAATAACAGGGAAATTCAATATCCCACTTACAATAAAGGATAGAACAACCAGACAGAAAATCAATAAAGAAAACAGCTGATTTGAAAAATATTATAAACCAAATAGAATCAACAAACATATACAGAACTTTCCACCAACAGTAGAAGAATATATATTCTTCCCAAACAAGCATGGAACATTCTCCATGATAAGTTACATGCTAGGTCACAAAACAAGTCTTGACAAATTTAAGAAATCAGAAATCATTCCAAGTAAGTTTTCAATCATAATGGACCTAGACTAGAAATCAGTAACAGCAAAATAATAGGAAAATTCACAAATATGTGGAAATTAAACAACACACTCTTGAAAAACTACTGGGTCAAAGAGAAAATTAAAAGAGAATGTAAAAAATATCTTCAGGCAAACAAAATATACCAAAACCTATGGGATAAAGAAAAAGTAGTAATAACAGGAAAGTTTATGAATAAATGCTTAAGTTTAAAAAAAAGAAAGATCCCAAATAAACAACCTAATTTACAACTCCAGGAGATAGAAAACTAAAGCCCAATGTTAGCAGAAGGAAGGAAATAATAAAGATTGGAGTAGAAATAAATGAAATAGAAAGCAAAAAATAGAAAAAAGACTTGTTGTTTGAAAAGACATAAAATTAACAAACCCTTACCTAGACTTATTAAGAAAAAGAGAGAGCAGACGGAAATGAATAAAATTAGAAATAAAAGAAGAAATTCTACAATGGGTGCCTCAGAAATAAAAAGGATCATTTATGCACAATGAATTGCCAATGAAATAGATAACCCATAAAAAATAATTTCCTAGAAATACAAAATCTATTAAGACTGAATCACAGAGAAACTGAAAGTCTGAAAGACCTATAAGTAGTATGGAGACTGAATCAATAATTAAAAATCATGAAAAAGCCCAGGACCTAATGGCTTTACTGGTGAATTCTACCAAATGCTTCAAAGAAGAATTAATCCTTTTTAAACTCTGCTAAAAAATTCAAGAGATGGAACACTTCATAATTCATTTTGAGGCCAGCACTACCCTGATACTAAAGCAAGACAAAGACACACCACCACCATGAGAAAAGAAAGCTATAACTCAATATTCCTAATGAACATGGACTTTAAAACCTTCAACAAAATACTAGCAATGAAATTCAACAGCACATACCCCATGACCAAGCTAAATTTATCCCTGGGATGCAAAGATGATTCAATGCATACAAACTAATTAACATAATACATTGCAGAAAAGAAGATAAAAATCACATGAGCATTTCAGAGATGCAGAAAAAGCATTTGAAAAAATTCAATACCCTTTCATAATAAAAATTCTCAACAAACTAGAAAAAGAAGAAAAGTTCTTTAATATAATAAAGAACTGTGAACTGTGTTTAATATAATAAAGAACTGTCATATGTGAAAAGCCCACCACTATGCATTCTCAACAGTGAAAAACTGAAAGCTTTTTCTCTAAGATTTGGAACAGGGATGCCTACTCTAGCCACTACTATTTAACATGGTACTAAAAGTCCTGGCCAGAGAGATTAGGTAAACTGAGAAATAACAGACATCCACATTGAAAAGAAAGACGTTAAATTGCCATTGTTTGCAGATGACATCATCTTATATATAGAAAACCATAAAGATATCATTAAAAAGAACTATTAAAACTTATAAATGAATACAGTTTAGTGGCAGGATCCAAATTCAACATACAAAAATCACTTGCATTTCATACACTAACAACAAACTATCTGAAAAGGAAATTAGGAAAACATATCATTTACAATAGCACTAAAAAGAATAACATACTTAAGAATAAAGTTAACTAAAGAGGTCAAAGATTTGTACACAGAAAACTCTAAGACAATGATGAAAGAAGTTAAAGAAGACACAAATAAGCGGAAGGAAAATTTGTGTTCATGAATTACAAGACTTAATATTGTTAAAGTGTCCATACTACCCAGAGTGATCTACAAATTCAGTGCAATCCCTATCAAAATTCCAATGGCATATTTTACAAGAAAAAACAATTTTTAAATTCATGGATCCACAAAGGAGCCCAAATAAGTTAATCAATGTTGAGAAAGAAAAACGAAACATCACAGTTCCAGATTTCAAAATATATTACAAAGCTACAGTAATTGAAACAGTATGGTACAGGTATGAAGGCAAATATGTAGACCAATGGAACACAATAGGGACCCTGAAAATAAATCCACACATAGTCCACTGATCTTCAACAAGGGGGCTACAAACAAACAATGGAGGAAAGATGATCTCTTCAATAAATGATGTTGGGAAAATGGAATATCCACAGACAAAAGAAAGAAACTGTACCTTTGTTTTTACAGCATACACAGAAATCAACTTAAGTATAAAACCTGGAATTATAAAACTCATAGAAGAGAACAGGGGAGAAAACTTCACGACATTGGTCTTGGCAGTGATTTCACTGCTATGAGACCAAAAACATAATCCACAAAGTGAAAATAGACAAGAGGGAGGCACTATATCAAACTGAAAAGCTTCTGCACACAAAGAAAACCACCAACAGAGTGAAAAGGTAACCTATTGAACAGAAAAAAATTTTTGCAAATCATAGGTGATGGTTAATTTCAGGTGTCAACTTTACTGGGTTAGGGAATACTTAGGAAACTGGTAAAGCATTACTTCTGGGTGTGTTTGTGAAAGTGTTCCTGGAGGACGCTGGATTGTGACTTAGTGGATGGAGTGGGAAGATCTGCCTCGATGTAGGCAGTCACCATCCAGCCAGCTGGAGGCCTGAATAGAATTTTAAAAAGGGAGAAAAGGATTCACTCTCTTTTTCTTCCTCTCTCCTGAAGCTGGGACACTCTCCTCCTGTCCTTGGACATCAGAAATCCAAACTCTCTGACCTTGGGACCCCCACAAATATTTCTCAGCCCCCATAACTGTGTGAGGCAACTCCACTTACATGGCCCTTTTCATGCACTATCCATCCATCCATCCATCCATCCATCCTATTGGCTCCATCCCTCTAGAGAATCCTAATATACCATATATATGATAAGAGGTGAACACCCAAAATACAGAAAAAAAATCCTTCAATAGCAAATAAAAACAGTAACCTGATCTAAAAAGGAGCTAAAGACTTACATAGACATTTCTCCAAAGAAAACACACAAATGGGTAATAGGTACACAAAAAGATTCTCAGTGTCACTAATCATCACAGAAATGCAAATCAGAATCACAATAAAATATTACCCTACACCCGTCAAAATAGGTAGCATCAAACACAAAAGACAACAATTATTATTGAGGATATGGAGAAATTGGAACCCTTGTACGCTGTTGGTGGGAATGCAAAATAGTGCAGCCTCTACAGTAAATAGTACAGGGGGTTCTAAAAAATATTAAGAATAGAATTACCCCATAATCAAGAAATTCCACTCATGGGTATTTATCCAAAAGAACTGAAACACAATCTCAAAGAGATATTAGGACTCCTATGTTCACTGCCTCACTACCCATAATAGCCAATATGTAAAAGCAACCTACATGTTCACTGGTGGATGATGGATAAAGAAAACATGATATATACATACAATGGCATATTCAGCCTTAAAAAGAAAGGGAGTTCTTCAAAATGCAACAACTGGATGAACCTTAAGGACTATGTTCAGTGAAATACGCCAGCTACAGAAGGACAAACACTGCCTAATTCCACTTATATAAAATATTGAAAATAGTAAATTCATTCAATCAAAGAGTAGAATGGTGGTTGCCAGAGGTTAGGGGGAATGGCAAACGGGAGTTGCTCATCATAAGGCCAGAGTGTCAGTTAAACAACTGAATACGCCGTAGATACCCACGTAATATTGTGACATCTTTGTTAACAACACCGTACGGTCCACTGAAAAATGTGCTAAGAGGGTAGATACCGCATTAAATGTTCTTACCACAACAAAAGAAAAAAATTAAAAAGAATAGAAAAGTAGCAGCCAGTAGACAGGGAGGAAAACCAAGAAAATGGAAGATAAGTGAACAAGAGTAACAGTTTCAAATGCTGTTCACAGGGTAGAAGCAACCGAAGGTTGGCCTGGCAATATGGACGTCACTGGTAACTTTTATAAAGGGCAGTTTCAGGGGAGTGAAGGCAAGTGCCTGCTTGGGGTGGTTTCAAGAGAAAAAGAGAGAGAAGAATTTGATGGAAAACACTGAGACAATTTTCCCAAGGAATTCTTCCTTAAGCAGATGGAGTGCCGTCAGAAGAGTATATTTCCCCTCAAAGTGGAAGAAATAACAAGTGCATAGGTTGATAAGAAAGGTCTAACAAAGAAGGAAAATTTGATGATCAGAGAGAGAAAAGAGCCCAGGTGTAGAGCCCAGGTGTAGGAAAATTTGATGATCAGAGAGAGAAAAGAGCCCAGGTGTAGACCTCAGGGCTATGAGGGATAGGCACATTTACATACAGGGTGGATGTGAAGTTCATGTGCAATTTAAATTACTATTGTACATGAACTTGATGTCTACTCTGTACAGGAAGTACAGGAACAAGGCAAAGCAGAGCATATAATGCAGGTGGGTGCACAGATGTAGGGACAGAAGCTTCAAGAACCTTTAATTTTCTTGCACCTTTAATTTTCTGAAAGAAATAGGAAGCAAAATCATGAGCTGAAAGTATGGATGGGAGAAGTGTAGTGTGACAGGAGAGGAGAAAAGTGGGCTTCCCCATCCAGAACAATCCAGGCCCTCCCCCTCACCAGACCCCAGCATGGGCCACTCCTTCTTCTGAGAATTCAGTTCTCAACTCAAACATCACCTCCTCCCCTGACCAGCCCAACCAACGCAGATCCTGGGAACCACTCTCTACCATACTATGCTAGTTATTCTTCTTCGCATGAAATTATCACAGTGCTTTATTGATTGCTGATTTTCTATCATATCCATGAGATTTTAAGCTCCTTGAGGGTATGGGCTGTCCCTTTTGTTCATGGCTACATCCTCATTGTGTAGAAGAATACACAACACATGTTGGGTTCTAGATTCATCAACCCATAGGCTAAATATTGGTAGAATTTACCATTCCCAGAGAAGGCTCGTCTACACGGGACATCTGCAATACTTAGCGTAGGTGTCTCTCCGTGCTGTGATTCCGCATGCAGAGAACACACTCCATTAAATAAAGGATCAGAGGAGGTAGAGGGGAGGGAGTAATTCTACTTGTATTTTTGGTATTATCACTGGAACAGCAAAGCTAAAACTAGCTGTCCCGATGTCCTTGCTGAGACTAGCTACAAGAATACTAAAACTAATTAAAACGTGGTGGGGGGCATGACTTAAAATGACCTCTAAATATGACAGAGACAACAATTCAGGGTTCAAAGTCTACCAAGCACTATTGGTCAGGGGGACTATCTATCCTTTGATGTTTATTTTCATTTTATACATTATAAATTTATTTTTCATCTCCTTAAATGTTGCTAAATATAACCTTAAAAAAAAAAAAAAAAAAAAGCAATGATTTTCTGGCATTTTTGCAAGAAGCTCAAGTCATACACAACAGCCCTATAATTCAATTTTCTCAGTCCAACTCTTCACCTTGAAGCCACCAAGGGAATAAAAATATGAGCACTAACTAGTTTGTTGGGGAGCTGAATGGCCTACTGATTTCCTAAGAAAAATAAATAAATAAACCAAAAAAACCCCTCAACCTTTCTTTTTTTCCTTAACAGAGAGTGAGTCACCACAATTTATAAAAAATGTAAATGCTGATTATTTTAGAAATGGCAAAATAAGTTTACACGATTTCCTTAAAAGTTACTTTCCCTCAGAGGCACATTACCGACTTGATTTAAGTGGCTGACACCAGCAAAACATTCATTTACAAGAAACTGTCCTCATCACACACTTCCATAAACACAATTTAATAATTTTTACCATTTTGTTTTATTTCAGAGAAAAGCCCAGGGAAAGAATAACCTCCTTATGGCTCCTTATGCAGCATCTTTCATGAAAAGAAGCCGACGATTTCGGGGGGACACTGTGTGTTAATGTACGCCGTGACTAACATTCTCCTCTCTGCCATTTCTCAAGATCTCATTTACACAAAGTGGCAGAGTCGGCTCTGCTGGTTTTGAACTGTATGTCCCCTTCTATGGAAAATATCAACAGGGATTTTTTTTTTTTTTCATGGCTGGAGGTCTTTTCCTCATCTAAATATTAAAGTCTAACAAGTCTTTCCAACTCAGGAGAGCATAATCATACTTGCTACTTGTTAATTAGGAGCGGGGTGATAACTATTAAAAGTTGAAAGAGTTTCCTGGTGGTTGCAACAAGTTTCAACATGATCCAAAGCTTTGTCAATAACCACAAGGGGAAAAAAGAGAAGCAAAAGGGAAATGCCTCTCTGGAGTCCTTCATTTCTGAACAAAGAGTGAAAGCTACAGATATTATAGCACTCTCAGGTGAAAGACATCTCAGCCCCAAAGGGGGCCAAATGGTGGCCAGGCCGTGCTCACAGAGCAGAGAAAGGGAACCGGGAAATTTGGGCCCCCAACTCTCCTGCGGATTTAAACTGACCTTTAAAATTTCATCCAGCCTCCTTGGAACTCGGTTTCCTCAGAGAGTCTGGAGGAACAGTGCCCTGGTTCTAAAATTCTGTTTTCATCAGTTCATTTAAAGTCTGGAGGAAACGTTTGCAAAACATTACAGAGAACCTGGACATTAAGCTTGCCTTTTTTTGTAGGCAAATACTCATTATTACGACAGCTGACACAGTAGGTTACTTTTCCATTCTAGAATGTTCGAACTTTTTTTTTTTAAATATATGTATTTTATTATTCTTCATTACATTATTTCCCCCCACCCCCACCCCTCCGTGGTAAGACAGAATTGATTTACAGAAAACACCAAAGCTCCTGGTAGAGGGAGAGATTTCAAGTGGGGAGAGAGATGCTCTCTCCGTTCCTCTCCCGGTCTTTCCCCGTCTCCTCCTCTAGGCCTCTAGCCTCAGGGTA
>CAUYRH010161450.1:0-73057 GCA_963574655.1 Perodicticus potto
TTGTAGGTCCCCCTCCTTGACTGTCATCCAGCCCACTGGCTCTTCAGCTGGTTGCCGCAGCACCAACACCACCACGGAGGAGGCGGCAGGTCCGCCAGCTCCGCTGAGCTGGTTAGGGTGCCAGATGTCCTGCATCAATTCTCCCTCTCCGAGTAGAAATCCCAACTGCTGTTAGGGAAAAGGGGCGAAGACTCGATCTAACGGCTTCCTGCTGGGTCGGGCGATGATAGAAGGGGGCAGTTGGGGTTTCTCCGGAGGGAGAGTGATACAGGGGTTCATGGACTGGAACCATCTTTATTGCGTGTGGCTTGATGACCTTTCTTGCCCAGCCGCAAGGAAGCTGTTACTCGGCCGCCATCTTGCTCTGAGGGTCTGTTTCTGCCCAGGTATTTTTTAAGAGTCTAATGAAATATGCCCAGAAAAGCTGCTTCCCAGGCTATCAGTGAATAGGAAATATTCCCTCCAGGAATAGATCATAAAGCCAGCTTAGGTTAAATAGGCAAAAAAGGAAAGGCAGGGCTGCCTTCCTTCAGTGCTACAGAGGAGGTCTTTTGATGTCCTTCAGGACTGGAAGAAAGAAATTAGGTAGAATATCACCATCTGGGATATTTCGTTGGAAGGTACTTGAGACCTAAAGACCCTGGTTCGATCACCCCCTGTGAGACTCTGGCTTTTCCCTATCACATCCTCAGCCTTCCCATTTTAAAATAAAAGAGCTACCAGGTGTGTTGGCTCACAAATATAATCCTAGCACTTTGGGAGGCCAAGGTAGGTGGATTGCTTGAGCGCAGGAGTTCCAGACCAGCCTAAGCAAGGGCAAGACCCCATCTCTACTAAAAAATAGAAAACATAAAAACTAGCTGGGCATGTAGCAGATGCCTGTAGTCCCAGCTACTTGGGAGGCTAAAGCAAGAGGATCGCTTGAGCTCAAGAGTTTGAGGTTGCTGTGAGCTGTGATGATGCCATGGCACTCTACCCAAAATAAATAAATAAATAAATGTTTCCCTAGATTAATGTTTCTCAAATTTAAATTGTCTGTCCAACCCTTTTAAGGTGGGGATTATGTGCATTTCTTGTGGATGCTAAGGTTTCACACAGATTATTTTTATGTTACTTTAGTATTTATAGATCTGTTGCAAACAACAGAAAAATATGGTGTCTAATTGAAGCATAAAACATATTAATAGAAGAGTATAGGGAGGTTCACAGACTCTCCCTAAAAGTCACAGAATAAGGATGGAAGTCTCATCACATAAAATGTGGTCTCACTCAGCTGTATGGGCCATGGCAGGTGTAAATGCCAGAGTTGTCTCTGCAGACACCACCCACATACTTTGCCTCAGACACTGGTGCCTAAACTAGGTGTAGCAGTCACTCCACTCCAGGGGCTAGCCTTTCCTGAAAGAATTCTACATATTCTCTTTCTTTTTTTTCTATCACAAACTTCTAATCAAGATCTGGTGAGAGTGCATTGGATTGGTGGACCCAGGTCATGTGATTGTCCTCTAGCTGCAAGGGAGGCTGGGAAAGTAAATTCCTGACATTATTAGCATCTTCATTAGGAAGCGAATCCTGATTTATATGATGGGGATTCCACAGTCTTAAAAGAAGAGGGTTAAAATACAGGGTGACAAAACATCATAAATTATAAATATAATTTATATAAGATGACAAATTATAAATATAAAACTAGCATATAGCCACCCCATATTCTTTTACTAATATGTTTTTGTGCTTAAATTAGCCACCATTGTTTTCTGTTTGCATCACACCTATAAAGCCCATATAGCTATTCAATGCAAATACATTGATGAATAAGGCATAAATTTTAGTTTAAAAAGCAGCAACATTCAATTTTAAACATACTTATTTGAGATGAATATGTTTTGCCCAAACCAAATTGCCACTTGAAATAAGGTTATGATGCTGACTGCTACATCAATGATCTTTTGAGTTCTGGAAACATTTTATAATACAATTGTCAATTGGGTCTCATCTGGCACTAAGGCTTTTTTTTTTATATTAAATGCATCTCTCTTTTCTTTCCTCTGTAGTCATTGATGATTACACTTGTACTTCTTGATACCAATATGACTGTAAATACAAAAGCAGATATGACACTAGGAAAGTGTGTTGGTTCTCAATTATAAGGTGGACAGTCCAGTAGACCAGAATATTCTGAGAAAAATAATGAATGTGAAAATTCTTTATAGTATTCAAAGAACACTATGATATTAGGAATTATTTCATATGTTCTTCCTGAATCTTTGATATGGTAGACATTGGTCCTGCTTAAAATTATTTCCAGTTCTCTTTTCCTTCTGTAAACACAGGGGAATTGCATTTCCTTCTCCCCTTAAATTTAGATGTGGTTTTGTGACCTACCCAGACCACTGAGTGTGTCACTTCTGGATGGAAATATTTTTGAGTAAATTAATAATTCTCCACTTTGCCATTCACTCTCTCATGAAGGCCAGTGATATTCCAGTTGGGGCCTCCTCTGCTCTATGTGAATGAAGATGACATGGAACAGAGTCCCTGCCAATGTGTGATGATGTGTAGTATGAGTGAGGGAATACATCTTTCTTATTTAGCTTACTGAGAATTTGAAGCTTTTTGTTAGGAAGCATGACTAGCCTTTCTGACTGATACACTTAATAAGAGAGGGATTACATTGCGGTTACCTCCTTTTTGCACAACAAACAATTCTGGTACAGAGAATTTGAGAAACTTGCTCAAAATCAGACAACTAGAAAAATCCAGATCTAGGACTCAAATCTTAGTCCATGTTATTTCAAATCTCATGCTCCTCTCTGAATTTCCCAAAGCTGAGAAGATGACATTTCAGTAACCAGCAAGCAAGACTGATCCGCGACATGGCATGTCTTGGTGGCTGGAGTCAACGTTTTCAGTGCTGCCGATATGACAGACCACTCTGAGTGCCACATACATTTCCACTTCAGAGTTTCCCACCTTTAACAGTGAAGTATTCTGAATCTTTACATTTAGCAGGTCATAGTTCTCAAATTCCCCCCAACAGCCAGGGGGGTTGACAAGATGATAGATGCATTTAGAGCATTAAGCTTCCGTTCCAAGTAGCACTCTTAGGCCATAAACCTGTTCAGAAGAGTGATGTGTGTCCTGCTGTCTGTGGGTGGCCATGTAATTTTCAGCACAGGGGATCTACTTTCTGTGTTGAGGGTTCCATACACCTTCACTTGAGAAACTAATGTCTCATTTGGAGGCAGAAAATGTGACTTATTTCAATGTTCCCAGTCATTCCCTGCAGGATAACACTGGGGGAAGTAGGCAGAGGCTGCATATTTTAACCAATATTTTCTCCCACTGAAGCCACATTTATTGGGACTCGGAGCTCAACTCTGGTCCCACATTTTGGGAACCAAATGCTTGCTGTGGGTTCTTGAATATTTCCAACTTGGGGATTTTTGCCAAACCCTCTGGGCTAAGATTAGGCATATTAGTCAGTGTTCTTTAGAAAAATAGAATCAATATCCTGATCTATATCTACATGTCTGGCTTCCGTTTTACATATATTATTATATATATAAGATATTTGTGTGTGTGTGTATATATATATATATATATACATATAAATATATACACATATATATTTTCAGCCTCTTAATCATTCAATACATTCGTTTACTATCCAAAAAGTCATAGCATATATATGTCTTAACATATATTTATGTGGACATGTGTGTGTGTGTGTATATATATATATATATACACACACACACACGCACTCATACACACACACATATATATACATACATAGACATAGACATGATACATGAGAGAGAGAGAGATTTATTCTAAGAAATTGGCTTGCACATTACATGATGGTAGAGGCTGGCAAATCTTAAATCTGTAGGGCTAGTTGGGAAGCTGCAGATTCAAGTAAATGTTGATGTTGCAATTTTGAGCCCAAAGGCTGGGAACTCAGGTGAGATTTCCGTGTTGTTCTC
This sequence comes from Perodicticus potto, assembly GCA_963574655.1. Classification (NCBI taxonomy): domain Eukaryota; kingdom Metazoa; phylum Chordata; class Mammalia; order Primates; family Lorisidae; genus Perodicticus; species Perodicticus potto. The sequence goes on from CAUYRH010161450.1 coordinate 3,990, forward strand.
TGGAGGTAGAATACCTTCTTTGTTCTTCAGGCCTTCAACAAATCGGATAAAGCCTACCCACATTCTGAAGTATTGAAATAAATCTGAGATTTACGCTCATTTAAGGAAGGATAATAAAATCAAGTGGGGTAATGAAGCCCTGCTTGTTCTTGTTCCAGTTCAGGGTTGTGGGTGGCAGGCTCCTCCCACAAGGTGGGACACTGTCTCATGGCGGGGGGCACTGGCACACACCCAGGCTCGCTCACACTGGGACCATGTAGACACACGCACCCATGAACCGAGCATGCGTGTGTTTGGGATGTGGGTTGGACACTGGAGTGCCCAGAGAAACCCCATGCAGACATGGGGAGAACTTTAAACTCCACACAGACAAGGTCCTAACCAGGACTGATTCCTTATTTCTCATCAATGTATAGGGAAATGACATTATTTGAGGACTTACTGTACAGTGAATATGTGGAATTCCTTAGTGAAGGGCTCGCTACATCTCAGAAAGGATAGGGCAAAGCAGAGGTTGGGTATGTGAACTAGCCTGGTCATTCCCGGGTTCCATGCAGGCCTTCATAGACTCAGACCTTGACTGAGATGGTCTCCATTTCTCTTTCCACCTCACAAAACCATGGATGCTCTTCTTCTCTTGACTCCTCTCTCTCTCTCTCATTTTTCTTCTCTTTCTTTTTTTTCTTCTTTCCTTCTTTCTTTCCTTCCCTCCCCTCCCTCCTTCCTTTCATCCTTCTCTCTCTTTTCTCCCTTCCCATCCTCCCTCCCTTTCTCTCTCTCTCTTTCTCTGTCTCTCTTTCTTTCACATCTTTCCACATACAAGCATTTTTCAAGCTCTTCAAAATGGTAACTACAATTGGTCCTCAAGAAACTCTGCACTCTCTGTTTCTACGAGAGCCTCTGGTTTGGATCAGACACCCTTAGAGGGCTCTCCCAGCCCGGCCACTGCTAGCTCCAAAGGGCCCTTGGGATGGGCTCAATCCCCAGGAGTGAGGGTGCAGGTGGGTGCTCCAGTTCCACTTCAGTCTCCCCACCCAAGACACACACCCACTCCTAAGCTCCTACCAGATCAACACATGTCATCACAGTGAACTTCCCTCTTCTTTGAGACAGCTCAGTTGCCCCCATGAAGAAGGGGGGCTATTTCTTCTATTAGTGTGGCTTTGCAGCTGCCCAGTTAAAACCATTGCCACTCCTGCCCCAAACAGATATGGTGCTGGGAAGCATTTCTGCTCTTTTTTCTCCTGTTTGAGCTGGTTAAGTCACCCCCTGATGTGGGGTGGGCCATGGGATCCACCCTTCAGTGTACCTTGTAAGTTTTCTTATTTTATTCTCCCATCTGTCATGTGAAACACATTTTGCACATTGGAGGAATCCAAGGTTCAGAGAAGTGAAACTTCTCCAAGACTACACAGCAAGTAAGCAGGGAGCAAGATTTCAAATCCAAATATGTGAAGATGGCATGTGGTAAGGTAATACCAGCTGCTACAATAGATAAATCTCGGAATCCCGGTGGTTTAACAAAGAAAAAGGTGTCTAGTGTATCTGACTGGGAGGCTCTCCCACAGTCCAGGGACTCAGGCGCCTTTTGTCTATGTCTCTGCCCTTGACAGTGCTTGATTTCTCATGTCACCTTGAGGTCTTTTCCAGTCTTGCCAGCCAGAAATAGAAAAAGCACAAAGGATCACACTGGGGAGGAGTTCATGGGACAGTCATGTGCACCCTTCTGTACCCTCCTCCAAGGCCAGAACCATTCTCTTCCATGCTGAGCAGCCTCAGAATCTTCTCAATAGGCTCTAAGTAGCCTCTACTGATCAACTAAAGTTGATAGCTTTGATGATGCTTTTTCCTGCCACTTTGATTTGATTGACTAAAGCAACACACATTTCTTCACTACTCTGTTTTTGGTGTGGGAGGGCAGGTGTCAGGAAATAATAGAAGAGGCTCTGAAATAGGCCGAAAAAACTGCTGAGTGTTCTGTTTAGCTCACCTTTTTGGATTGGGTTCATACTTCCTGATTTTTGAGCTATTTTACAACTCAGAAAATTGTAGAACATGAATAATAATACAAACAATTCTTGTCAGTAGAAATGAAACTACATTTTATTTGGTCAAAATGCAAGTGATTAATGCTTTATAGATAGATTATTTTTGCATCTATTTATAAATTCATTGCAGTTTTCTTGATTGCTTATATGTGTGTGTTCTTTGAACTCTCCTTTGAAGAGATTGTAACATGTTATTGGTTACCTCGTTAAGTAATGAGTTAAATGAAATTTTGGCATGTGTTCATTTTATATTTGTATATGAGTCATGATTTTACCTTTTATGTACATCATAAAAATATTTTAATAACTAAAAACTCCCAGAGGGAGGAGGAAAACCTATTATACCTTATACTCCCCTGCTATTTCAGGAGTCCTGCATGAATTCTGGGAGAGAGGCAGAGAAGGATTGCTCATCCTATTTTGCAGCAAAGAAAACTGAGAGCCAGAGAGGGGATGATCAGATATTAGAGATGACACAGTTAGAAATGGCAGAGATGAGAATTCAAACTCAGGTGTGTTTGATGCTAAAATCTATGTTTTTAATCCCTTTGCTTTGTTTCACATTCAGCTATTCTTTGAGACAAACGGGATATTAACAGGGCTGATAGTAACACTCTTCCCATTGGGGAAACATTGAGACTGAGGCTTATAGAAGTTAAAAGACTTAGAGATAAATCTAGGTGCAGAACCTCACTCCCGAACCCCTATTTCCTGAGACAACCTTATATAATCCAAGTGAGTATGATTTTCTAGCTAGGATGTTCCTTGAACATCTGTTCTAGCTTTTGTTTTGTTTTGTTATTTTTAAAAAAGGCGAGGAAGATTGCTGGGCAGTTTTTGTTCCTAAAATGCTCTCTGACCCTTTATTCATAGACGCATAAGTGAGGCGGGAGCCTGGGCCAAACCGGCCAGCGTCTGCCTTGTTGAGTTCACAGCTGCTTCTTTGGGTCATGGGAAGGTCATGTCCCTTAGAGGTTTTCTACTCACAGGTCCCTGCCCAGGACTCACTAAGGCAAAGCAGGGTCAGACAGTGAAAGACTTTCAGGCTTTGGGCTCGTTCAGCCTGGGTTTGAATACTGCCTCTGCCACTTATTCAATGTATGGCTTGGAGCATGTCCTGTATCTTTGTGGATCTCAATTTCTTTATCTATAGGAAGGAGATAATAACCCTAACTTCATAGGACACCATAGTCCAGCCTGCCTCTCCCTCAACCAAGCCCCTTGCCTGTGGGCTGCCTTTGCCCAGAGCAGGTGCATTTTTCATTTTATACTCATCCCATGGGCTGCAGCCTCCTGGGCGGTCACTTCTGGCCAGCATGGATGGTGAGGAGGTCTCAAAACCATCTCCCCATCTATACCCTTTCCTTTTTCTGACAATAAACTTTACTTACTTCTGCAAGATGGCTGCAACTTGTCACAGGTGGCAAGTCACATGACATTGGGATCTGCTCAGAGGTCATCAGGTTCAGACAGAGGGACAGAGAATAGCAGAGCCAGGCCTAAAACCAGGCACTGTGACTCTTAGGATGGGGTTCCTGAGCCTGAGTGGGGCCCCTCCCGGCAAGGTTGGCCAGGTTGTGACCCAACTGCCTTATTCATTTCTACATCCCAGAGAAAATCTGCCCCTAGAAAAGTCCAAGACCTGCCCCTCTACACACGCACATTGTGCCAGAAGGCTGCGTCACCCCTGGTCCCTTGTTTTTGACTCCTGCTAGCCCAGGTCCTGCGGGAATCCTCTGTAAACTTTACCTCTCATCAATGGTCTCCGTTCAGGAAAATTGCCTCCTTTGACACCGTTTTAGACAAACCATAATGTGTGTGGAGCTGAAAGAGGTTCTATTTACAAGTCTGCAGGAAATAGCCCTGGGCAGAGGATCGTAATTGTAGGGTGAAGGTTCTCAGGGGCTTGGAGGGGAGTGAGAACTGCCCTGGGGCAGCAGCAGCCCAGCCACAAGAGGCCCAGGAAACCCCTTCCCCATGGCAGGTGCAGGTGCAGTGAGCTGGGGGGCATCATGGAGTCAAGGTCATCAGGAGAGGGTGCAGGATGGGCAGGAGAGTGTCCATCCGCCCCTCTGCGTCTGCCCTTGAGTCTGAAGACATAGGAGGAGACTGGGGGCCAAGTAGAAAGTGTTTCCTTTCCCCTCCTCCTAGATGCTGTGCCCTGAGCACCTTCTCACTTCATACCCTCTGTCTAGATGCTCTGCCCCAGTGTTTGAATGGCTCAGATTTGCATTTCCTTAAAACCCAGTTCTAATATGACCTTTCCTGATTGCTGTTTCTAACCCCCTACACAGACACACACACACACACAGACACACTCTTCCCCAAACCTTGTCTTCTTCTTCCTGGTATTTATCAATGTGGCAAGAACATATTGATTACTTTATTGGCATCCTGTCTGTCTCTTCCTTCTGCAGTGCAGGCTCCTCAAGGGCATGGGCTTGGGTTTGCTCAGCCCTGTATTCCTAGAACTGAGAACAACATATAAGTAAATGGTGCTCACCAAAAAGGTGTTTAAGGAATGAACAAACTGGAGAATAAATAAGTGAGTGAATGAATGAATGACTTAATCTCAATACCAAGGTCCCCATAGGTACCCTCCTCTGATGTGCACCCTCTCTCAGGCTGGGGGTGGGCTCCCTCATGCCTTTGACCCTGATCTCCAAGCTGTCTAGATAACAGATCCTGTTCATTTGGAGCCCTCAGTGGCAGAAACCATAGGGAGCCACCCAGACAGCTGTCTATAAGGCGATCAGAGCCAAAGATCTGAGGCCTAGGATGTCCAGTGATATGTCAGAGATCAACCAGAATCAGGGTGTGATGAACCAAGTTTCCTGGGGCTGCATCTGGTGGGGATTCTCCCTTAGCAGATAAGAAAACAGAGCAGAGAATGCCCCGCTGGTTGGGGTCCTGTGTCAGACCCTGGAGGAGGTGGCCTTGGGATGTCGGATTTAGTTGTGTGGAAGATGGAGCACAGGGCCCCCCTGAAGCCAGAGAGGGGACCTCGCCATGCAGATTCCTCCCAAGTCATGTCCTTAGCAGGACCTCACTCCACCTAGGCTGGCCTTGCTCTACTTATAGCTGCATGATGTCGGCAGGTGACTCAATCCTCTATGGTGGCCATGACTCAGATTAGCCAAAACAAATGGGATCCTAGGTGGATTTGAACCCCAGCAGCCTGTCCCCAGGAAAGGCCTAAGGATCTGGCCCTCTCACGCATGAAGGGAGGCCAGGCAGGCCCTGGAGAGGGCAGAGGCCAGTTACCTCAGTCTGGCCTCAGTATTTTTAGCATCTTCCCTCCTTCCCTCCCTCCCACAAGCCGCTAGCCCACTCCTTGCCCAAATAACAGTCACCAAAATAGCCCTGGCAGTTGACTGAGGGCTATTGGGAGGGTCTCCTCCCTCCTACTGGTCAGTCGGGCTGAGCAGAGGCCCTGGGTCTGGGTGAGACCCACACAGAGGCTGTTAATTGTACCTTTTGCCCAAATTAAAACAAATGCTCTCCTTGAGGTTGATTGCAGCATTGATGCTGAGGAGCCAGGTGCCTGCTTCCTGTGGTCCCTGTGCTCTGGATCTGGACTCCCCCAGAAGGCAGCCACAGAATGGGCAGAGGGACCAGAGGAAATGTCACAGGGGCCCTCCAGATGAAGAGCCTGTGGGTCAGAGAGGACCCCTGTGGCTAAAACAGTGCCCTCTTGCCAGTCACTACTTGACAAGATATCATCTGTTCGCATATTTATTTTGCATCTGTGACCTATGAATTCCCCACCTAGTCCTCAGCATCTGGACGGTTGCTTTGGAGCTCAGTAAATTCAGCATCAGAGAATAATCTGGTGAAGAAGAAAGCCATTGTGCACAGCAGATCTAGAAGAAGGAGAAACAAGACTGGGCCCCGAGCAGTGCCAGACTCCCCAAACCAGCCACCAAACACCAGGAAGAACAATTCCTCCTGTGTGCCCAGCTGTCTGCTGACCTCAGAGACCACCATCTGTCCTCACGACAGCTTGGGGTGGCAGAGATGGTTCCCAGTTCATAACAACAAACTAAGCACTTTCTAACTGCCCCATTTACCATTTACGTCACTAACTGGCAATTCTGGTAGTTACCCTAAGACGTGAGCCCCGTTATTATCTCCATCCTATGTGTGATGAAACAGCAACTTAGAAATTAAGTGACTTGGCCCAAATCCCCTGACTTCTAAAGATCAGAGCTGGGGTTTGAACCTTGGCAGGCTGGCCCTGGAGACTCCATGTAATTTCTGCACGTACAGCCTGTTACCTGCAATGCTCCTGAAGTTCAGATAGGTCATGATGGTCCCTTAGGCAGGCCGGACCCTCCTTGTTCCACTGCCGTTAATGTCATCAGCAGTGGCTTACGTCTTTGTGACAGTTGTGACATGCAGGCTTCCTGCATGTCACCGGTTTGCTTTCCAGGATTGTATTAGGATCATCCCGCCCCACCCCCATCTTTCAGAGGTAGCAACAGAGGCCCAGAGAGGGTAAGTGACTGGCATCAGGACACTTTGGGCACAATCTCCTGACTTCCTCAGCTTTCCCAGTGCCCCCCTCTTGGCCTCCCTTTCTCCCCCTCACTGCCTTTCTCGAGCCATGACACAGGCCCGGGAGGTAACATGGGCAGTCTGTAGACAGGAGCCCTTCCCGTGGCTGGGTGGCCATTAAATGCCTTCTTGACTTTTTATGAGCTTTGTCACTCTGCCACGTGCCAAGTTGCCTTTATAGCCGTGCCATTAAGGCAAACCATCAGGATTAACAAATACGTGTATAAAGGGTTGGACGCTGGAGAGTTCCATTCAAAATCCCAGGTTGCAGACACATGACATTGTGGCTGTGTGAACAGCAATCTTGTCACGTGGCCTCTGCAGCCCACCCTGGGCTGGTGGGCTTCTCCAGAAGTCAAGGGGCCTGGATACTAGAATCTCTTCCATTGACTAGGAGCCTCGGCTTCCTGATCTTGACAATGGGAACAAGAATCTGTGCCTCTGGGTTCTTTCACAGTGTTCTGGCTAGGATCACAAGTGATGGGACACAGGGTTTTACGGCTGTGTCTTGCAGGGGGAGCACCTCAGCAGAAGACACTATTTTCACGCAGAAGACTCCGATGCTCCTCCTCAGGGAGTCCCCTGAGTCTCCCCAGGGTTCTCACTTATCCCAGTGCCATCCAGCATTGGCAGAATAGCTGTCCTTTGAGGAGTTTTATATACTGAGGATCTGCCCAAGAGTTTGAAGAAAGTGCCACTAAATAAAAAACAAACTTTTGAGGACAAAAAAAGCTTTATTAGTATTATTTTTTAAATAGAGCAACAGAGCAGCCTAGTATTAGAACATGAATCAGCAACTTCTGTAAGGGGTCAGTTGGTAAACATTTAAAGCTTTATATGTCAGACAGTCTCTGGTAACTATTCAGCTCGGCTGTCATAGCATGAAAGGGGCCGTAGATAATACACGAGGCAATATCTGAGAGGCTGTGTTTCAATAAAACTTTATTTAATGGACATTTACATTTCGTAGAATTTTCTCATGCCATGGAGTATTACTCTCCTTTTAATTGTTTTCTCCAACCATTTAGAAAGGTAAAAACCATTCTTAGCCTACAGGTTGTTAAAAAACAAACAAACAAAACCAGCAGCAGGCAGGACTGTCCACGGTCCCTGGTTTGCTGACTTTTGTTGAAATTGTCCAGAAAAACCTAGACTGACGTCCTAATTGATGGTTAACTCGTGATGTGTCCTTAAGCAAGGTAGCTACTTAGCTTCTCTAGGGCTTAGTTTCCTTCTGGAAAAAAGAGGACCTGGGTCAGAAGATCGCCAAAGTTCCATTCATTTTAACACCTAATGGTGGAGACTGCGGATTTTTGCTGAGACACCTTTGCCAGGAAGGAGGGAGAAAGTCCTCACCTGGGAAGAAGGCGGAGTGTCCTCTTGGCTGTGTCTGGCTATTACCGTCCCCCATGAGAGGGTGAGTGGGTCTTTGAGAGCCCCATGACCCATGGACAAAGGGTTTTTGGCTGAAACATCAGAAGAGGTCCCCCCATCCCTCCCTCCCTCACTCCCGGCTGAGGCCCCCACCCCCAGGCTGCCTTGCTTAACAAAGACAAAGACAGCAGTTGACACTGTAATGTTGAAAATTGCGCGTTTCAGAACATCCCAGTAAACAAGCCTGTCTTTGTTTTAATCCCAGCCTAGCTTACTGTAGTTAATTATAGGAATTTGTGGCTATTTATGTGAACCGAGGACAGGCGAAAACATTCATTTGTCGCCGTGTAAGTGCTGGGTGGGAATGGGCTCCAAGTGCGGGGAGGACGTAGGTAGCATTTGTCCTGGGATCTGTGCGAGGTAGTACCCGGCCCAGGTGTGTAATTATCCCCGCTGCTCCCAATGAGAGAGAAGGGCTCCATAGAAAGTGACACCTAATGACTGTTTTCAGCCCAGAATGGGTAACGGGAAAGGCCCCGTGTTTAAGGCAGTTGCCTGAGCTGTGGGTCTTGCACCTGCCAGGTGAGCTGGGTTATTTCTGTACCTGTCGGCTGCCTGCTACACGTTCCTGTCCCCAGTGGGTCTGGGGAGAAGGGAGCAGGGCCAAAGGTTCCCAGGGGTTGCTGGGGAGAGGGGAGGGGGCCGTGGCTGGTGGCCATGGGCACTGCCTTTTCTCTCTTGTCTCCAGCCCCAGAGGAGCCAGGGTTAGTGAGGAATGTTAACAAAGAGGAGACAGCCCTGGCTAAACAGAGGCCCCAGGACAATTCCTGGCCCAAACAAAGCCACTCAAGCCCCCACCAGCTCGGGAAAACAAGCCAGGCCTTTGTGCGCACTCAATAATTATCGCTCGCAATTACTGAGTCAGGGCGGCTGGGCTGCGCTGGGGCAGGGGCAGGAGCATGGAGGAACTTGTTGAAAGCTCGGGGTCCTGGAGGGGTCCCGGGAGGCACTGTACCTACTGCTGGGTTGGTGCTCTGAGACCTTGCCTACCTGCATGCAGGCCACTGGCCATAGGGGCCCCAAAGGACCTGGGTGTCCTGCTTTCAACACCCCCACCCCACAGCATCTGGACGTCTACTCCGGGCCTGGCTTTTGGGAACCCCAGGAGGCACAGACTGTGACTCAGTCTGAACAGCTCCAGCCCCACACACCAGTACATCCACACTGATGGTGGCATCGGACCGGCCTTGTGTGCTGAGTGCCCATCCCCCTCAACTCCTGCCAGCTGTAGCTGAGCCCTCCCATCCCCCTTTCTCTATGCCTTGGCCCCAACCCCTCTGTTCCTTTTCTCTGACCTCCTCCAAATCCCCCCAAAGTTGCATCCAAGAAACCAGAGAAGCCTCCCAGCCCTGCCCAGCCTATGTTAACATTCAGCACCCATTCCTACCCCAGCCTTTGCCCTCCTGTTCCTCCTGCATTCAAGGCCGTTCTTCCCCTCTCCCTAGCCCAGTCATCCAAGGCCAGATCCGGAGCCCAGCTCAGAAAGCCTCCCGGGACTGCCCCACCTGACGCTTACCTCTCCTCGCCTGGCCTTTCATGAGTTAGTGATTCCCTGCCTCACAAGTGAGACCGTGCATGTGTATTCAGGGGTAAGTGAGTGTGGCTCTACCGACTCAGTTACAAGCTTAATAATAACAATAATCACAGCGATCATAATTTTTCTGAACATTTATTTACTGAGTGCTTACTATGCACCAGTCATGGTGCTAAGTGTTTTCCAGGCCTTTTTCCTTTACATCATATAATGATCTTCTGGGGTAGGGACTGTTATTATCACCATTTTACATGTGAGGAGCTAATACACCGAGAAGTTAAGGGACTTGTCCAAGGTCACAGAGCAGTGAGTGGAATTGCTGGTGCCAGGGAGCGGTTGGAGCTGGCACGTAATAACTTTTGAGAGCTGACCGATTATTTCTCTGCTTTCAATCACATTGGGACCTTAAAACTGGCCACACTGATAATATTTACACAACAGGAATCAGCAAATGCTACAAAGAAGGGCTTCTTTCCCTCTCCCAGAAGCCAGTTGTTAAATCTTGACCGGCGCACCAAGGAACTGAACTCGCTCACGCTGCCAAATTCCCAAGCCCGTGCTTCTTGCATCTCCCTGGCTGCCTGCCCTGCCCCTCCCCAGGGCAGTGAGGAGAATTGATTTCTGGGCTAACAGGTGAGAGTGAGACGGAGTTTGGCTGGAGGACTTTAATTCGAGTAGGGACAACACATCGCCCTCTCCATTGGCCCAAGTTTCCTTTGGTGAACAGCGGTATCCTTTCTTCCTTTGTGAGCCCAGAGTCCTGGGCAGCCACGTTTCCATCAGGACGGCATGTGTCCAACCCTGGCAGAGGCCTCACACCTCTGCCCAGCTGCCAGCCAGAGCCAAGAACTGCAGACAGAGATCAATTAGAGACTAACTTCATCTCTGTTTCAAAAAAGACAAGACAAGAAAAGCTGCAGATAATGTTAGAAAGAGTCAAAGTTAGCCCTTTCCCGAGAGCCCCAGCAGGGCCAGGCCTGGAACGCCTGTCTCGTGAAGTTATTTTGGTTTCCCTGACAGAGTGGCTTGGAGCAATTTGCTGGGCACCCATCGTCCAGAGAGGCCAAGAGACTCCTGCCATTGGGAACTGCCTTTTTACACCAGCGTAATGATGGTTTCTGGGCAGGAGAGATCAATAGCGGATAAAAATACGTTTCCGTTACATCTGGACGCCTGCTCTGCTCTCTGGCTGACTCAGAGGCACCCTGTAAGGAGCTGGGGTGAAAAACTGCCCAACACAACAGGTCAAACAAAGCTCCGTGTGGGAGAGGCTGTCTCCCTCACTTTCTCCCTCACATCCCTCAGACTCCACCTAGAGGACTTTGGTGTAGGGGTGGCCCATATGGCCCCCACTTTCTCCCCTCACCTCCGTCCCTTGGAGAAGGCCCCTCTTACCTGTCCACAGAGCAAGAGGAAACAAGGACATTGACCAGAGGGACCCAGACAATGTTCCCTGGCACCTGCTGCTGGGCATTGTGGACTCAAGGGGCAAGAAGACTCTTTTGCTCTTTTCAAAGAGCACCCACTGCCTGGGTGAGGAGGCAGTGAAAGGAACATAAAAATGCCTTACAGAGAGACCACCCCTCTCAGCCCAGCACAGCACAAACAAACAAATAAAATAAACGCATGTAGTAACTTGTTATTTAGGTACCGGGCACTTCAGATGCATCATCTCACTGAATCCTTTCAGCAACTCTATTAAGTAATTATTATAATGATCCCATTTTACATATGAAGAAACTGAGGCACAGAGGTCCCTGGTAACACGCCCAAACCAAAGCCACCAGACAATAAGCCTTGGAGCTGTGCCAGCCTCTCTGCCTCCTGGAGCGTCAGTCATAACCTTTGTGCCCCAGACCAGGGATGGGCAAACCTGTTCATAAAGGGCCAGATAGTAAGTATTTTAAACACTACAGTCCAGGTGGCCTTCCTGTCACTGCTCGGCTCTGCTTTTTGTAGCATGAAGGCAGCCATGGCAGATACATTTATGAATAGGCATGGCTCTGTTCCAATAAAACTTTATTTACAAAAGCAGGTGGTGGGCTGGATTTGGCCCACTGGTTAGCCATACTTAACCAACTACTACTCCAATGCCCTGAGATATGTTTTATTATGAAACAAACTGTCTTGAAGGAATTCAAATTCTGGAGCTTAGAAGACTCTTTGATCACTGTGACTTACTCCAGAGCAGTTCTATCTAATAGAAATATAAACACAAGCCATGTGCATAATTTAATATTTTCTAGTGATTTCATTAGAAAGCAAAAAAGAAAGAGGTAAAATTAATTTAAATAGCATATTTTATTTAATCCAACATGTCAAAATTATTATGCTTTCAACAGGTAAACAATATAATAAATTATTGAGATTTTTAACATTCTTTTTCACAAGTTTTCAAAACATTGTGTATTTTTTTCCGTTTATAATGCCACTCATTTCAGATTGGCCTTATTTTAAGTATTCTGTAGCCACACACAACTAGTGGTTACTTTATTGGACAGTGTATTTCTCAAGTAAAAGGTATTTTACTGGGATAAGATGAAATTCCTGGTATAAGATGAGAACATAAAACAAGAGAAATGAGAGAGAAATTCCTGGGTGAGTCAGTGTATTAAGAAACACAAACAAGCCTGTAATCCTAGTTCTCTGGGAGGCCCAGGTGGGTGGATCGCTTGAGCTCACAAGTTCCAGACCAGCCTGAGCAAGAGCAAGATCCCATCTCTAATAAAAAAAGAAAATAGAAAAACTAGACGGATGTTGTGATGGGTGCTTATAGTCCCAACTACATAGGAGGCTGAGGCAAGAGGATCACTTGAGCCCAAGAGACTGAGATTTCTGTGAGTTATGATGCCACGGCACCCTACCCAGGGCAACAGAGTAAGAATCTTTCAAAATGAAATGAAATGAAATAAAAGAAAATAAACACAATCAACAGGACATATATGTACATAGAAAGAGATTTATTATAAGGAATTGGCTCACATGGTTAGGGAGGCTGAGAAGTCTATAGGTGGAGAACCAGGAAAGCTGACATAATAGTTCAATTATGAGTCCCAAGGCCAGAGAATGAGGATGTTTCAGTTCAGGTTCAAAGGTCGGAAAAAAACTAATGTCCTAGCTCTAACGTTTTCAGGCCAGAGAGTTCCCCCTTACTTACAGGAAGGTCAACCTTTATGTTCTGTCCAGGCTTTCATGTGATTGGATGAGGCCCACCCACACGAAGGAGGGCCGTCTACTTGGCTCAGTGTACAGATTGAAAGGTTAAAATCACCCAAGAACACCTTCACAGAAGGCTTGGAACAATGTTTGGCTAAATGTCTGGGCACCCTATGGCCCAGTCCAGTTGACACTTAAAATTAAGCATCATAGTCAGGAAAGGCTTCCTGGAACAGGAGTTATCTGATTGAAACATAGAAGATGAGAAATTCACCACACAAACAGGTGGGGATTGGGGTTTCGCGCAGAAGGAATAGTATGTAAGAAAGTCCCAGAAATGCTGAGCGTGAGTGTGTTCAGACAACTGTAAGCAATTCAGGTGGCTGGTTTCTGGAAGGCAGGGTTGAGGCGGATAGGACGTGAGCCAGGCTGGCTCCCAAGTGTGGGTCCTGTAGGCTCCATAAGTCCCAGAAAGAGGCTCGGACTTGCTTCTAAAGGCAGAACGAAGTCATGATGGATGGTAGCCCTTTGATAATCTCCAACAGATATTCCAGAGCCTCGCCAAATACCGGCAAAATCTGAGTAAGAACTGCAGCAAGACAAACCCTCTAACCCTTGTTACTTAAAGGTGTGGTTCCCAGACCGGCAGCACCAGTGTCACTTTGAGCTTCTTGGAAATGCACAAATATGGGCTCAGCCCCAGAGCTTCTGAATCAGAACCTGCCTTTTACAAGATTCCTAGTGCATGCATGTTAGAGTTTGTGAACCAGTGACCTTTCTGTGTGGCTTTGGTTTGAGTAGGGGCAGGGCACTCTGAACTTCACTGCCTTCTATTAATAAATCCTGCCTGGTGCCAGCGGCACCGTCGCTGCCTGCACCATCTCCCACTTCCTCGGCCCTTCTGCCCAGAGTAGAATTCTTTCTGTTGCCGCCACAAATGAGACAGATGAAACAGATGCCTCCACCCCATTTCCCGTTTCTTTGGTATTTTAAATATTCCCAGTTTGGCTCCCCTAGAGCAGTTTTGAATGTGTGCTTTTTTTCTCTCAGGGCAAAAATGATAATGTCTCCTGCTGCTAGGGCTGGCGGTTGTGCCAGGGAGCACTGGACAGGTGGAGTCTGGGAGGCCACTGGCTGGATTTCAGAAGCACCCTCTGTGGGCCCTGTCTGCTGGGAACAGGGGTGCAGGTGAGGGAGGAGACGTAATACAAAGGAGAACAGGATTCTCATCATGGAGGAAAGCTTTTGATTGGTTTCAGTCCCTGGCAAGCACCGAGGCTCTGGACCTGCATTTGTCATCCTGTCCGTTTTATTCCTATCTGAGGTGGGCCATTAAGCTTCTCAGATTGCTTCTGGGCAGAGGAGAGAGTCCTTTTAGTTGCAGAATTCAAGGGGCATCATCACATTACTACTTCGAGACAAATACAAGAGGCTAGTTCTGCACACAGTCTAAGCCACTTCACTGCACAGCAATGGCATTTGGGAAAGAGTCCTAAAATTTATGGTTAGAGTCTTTTTTGGGTCCCCATGTTCCAGCCCCATAGTCCAGTCTGCTCATGCAGGAGTCCCAGAAAGACAGCTAAAGGATGAGTGAAGAAGGATTACACCTGTGGGCTTTCTGATTTCTGAGGCATTTTTGGGAATTCAGGGAATTGTATTAGAAGTACCTCCAAAGAGTCCCATTGAATGTGAAAATTGTCATTAAGTGACTGGCTTTTATTGCATTACACCAAAATTATCTTAAGTTATAATTTTCCAGTTTAACATTTAATTTTTCCTTGGGATGATATTCCATCTAAGCAGAAGGAAATTATTCCTGCTATACCCTGCAGATCGCTCTCCGGCTCAGATCTGCACACGAAGAGCCAATTGCCTAATAGTAATAGTAATAATAATGCACATTTATCAAGCAGGTAAAATATAGCACTGCCATAAGGATTTCGTGTGTTGGCCCACAGAATCCTCACAACAGCTCCCAGTTGGTCTTTTATCATACCCATTTTACAGATGAGAAAAAATGAGGTGCCTCAAGGTTAAGGGAGCCTGACAGAGGCAGCTCCAGGATTCAAAAGCAGTCTGGCTCAGATGCCTTGGTTTCTTATTCCCCTGAGATCTCATGGCCCAGTGGTTGGTACAACCTTATTTGATCCTCACAGCTACCCTTGAAGAAATTATTATGAGCTGCATTTTATAGATACAGTGACTGAAATTACACAAATTTGGGAGGAGCAGGATTAAGCCATTAACCCACATCTCTGGCTTCAGATCCTCTGTTCTCTGTTCTTTTCATTTCCTCAGGAGTGGGGAGCTTGGGGCCAGGCAGGAAACAAGACCAAGTGAAGTGGGCCATGAAGGGGATTTGGGGGAGCTGGGGAGCGCACACCACTGGAGAAGCAGCCCCACCTGCCCCAGGAGCCATGTAGGGCCTATCACTGCTTTATCTTCTGATTTTCTAAGAGACGCTAGGAGTAAGATTGCTTGAAATTTCCCCATTTGGACATGTTGCAACTAACTGACAGTTTTTTAATGAAAATATTCCATGTTTCCAACAAATTTTTTTCTGGATTGGAGGCAGCTGAGTAACCCAGGACCCTTTCTGTATCTGAAATGGCTTCTAACATACAGAAGACTGCCTTTTCCCTGTTCTCCAAATAAATCTAAACCCTCAGAACTCAGGATGGAATAGAAGTTTCTGTACTCAAGTATATCCTCTGTATTAAAGTTCTTTCTGCAAGGGCAAGGTTAACTCTTTGTGATCATGGCCCATCTCTCTTCCTGCCATTCTAACCTAGGACACATTGGTTGTGATGACATTAAAATAAAGGCCAGCTGCAGTGGCTCATGCCTGAAATCCCAGCACTCTGGGAGGCTGAGATGGGATGATGTCGATGGGAAAATCACTTGAAGCCAGGAGTCTGAAACCAGCCTGGGCAATATAGTGAGACCCTATCTCTACAAAAATTAGAAAAATTAGCCAGGTGTGGTGGTGCACACCTGCAGTTCTAGTTACTCGGGAGGCTGAGACAGGAGGATCACTTGAGCCCAGAAATTTGAGGTTGCAGTGAACTCATTCCAGCCTGGGAGACACAGCATGACCCTGTCTCGAAAAAATATATATTGAAATTTATTTGAGCAGTTGGCAAATAGCTTTCTTAAGTCTCCTGGGTACCTCCCCGTGAGCCTCCAGGGCCTCCCTAGGATGCCCAGATTCCTCACTAACAAGCAAATTGAGAAGGATGTGTGACCCAGCATGGCTGCCCAGAAATGCTCCAGAAAGCCTGTTGGGGCCTGTGTGCAGCACTACTTAAATATTTGGCAGATCACCCCGATCTTATTACTCAGGACCATTTTCCCTAAGCTGCCTCCTTAAGACATTTAATATTAGCTTTTGTCTGTTCTCCCCTGACTCACTTCTGCCAACCACCAGCCTCTTACCTCCTTATTCCCTCAGACCGGACCAGAGCAAGGGCCTGCCTGCCTCTGCCCAGCTCGGCCTGTTTTACCATCGCTCACCGCTTACTTGTGTGGGAGGTAGGCGGTGGGATTTTCATCCTACGAGAGAACATTCGCCAAGACCTCTGTGCATTTGATGAGATCTTTCTCTGGGCAGAAAGCTGGGGATCCCCAAGGCAAAGTGCTCATTTTCAGGGAAGTGGCAGGTGTGTGGGGATATGGGAACTGGTCCCTCCAAATCCACAGAGCCCGGTGGCTGGGGTGGGGGATAGCTCATCAGGATAAATCAGTCCTCCGTGCCATCAAGGAGACACACAGACGGCGTCAACTCTAACTTATGAGCCGGGAGTTGTTCATTTCTATCACTCTTTCTGTGTGTGTCTGAAACGTTTTGTTCTCATTTGGACAAATTGGAAAAAATGATGTCGATGGGAAAATCTCTCCCGGCACCTTCCTCTCCTTAGAGAGAGACTCTGACGCTCACACTCGAGGGAACAGGGTTCAGGAAAATCAGTTTTGAAGCCACTTGTGGCCTGGCATGACAGAGACCAAGGAAGACAGGAGTGCGAAGACAATTGTGGCAGGTGGCTGCAATTTATCTTCTAGCTGGGGCACTCCCCTAGAATCCTCCAATCAGATGTAATTTGCCTATTCATTATGCCTGTAATTTATGGTGCATTTCCTCCTGCTGGAATACGGAATTCACGGGGACAAAGATGGGAGTCTGTTTTATTTACGGCTGTATCTCAAGTGTCTAGAGTAGCCCTGGCACATAGCAGGCACTCCACAATTATTTAGAGCTATGGGAGTTGATCTCATCAACTCCTTCTTGTGCAAAGGTGGAGACTGAGGCCCAGAGAAGGAAAGAGCTTTCTGTGTAATCTCACTGCCTAGACCTGATAGAATATCGGTGGGCACTTCCTTCACAGACCCTGTGGCTTTTTCCACGTACCCCGTGTACTCAGGCATTTGCTGTAACACTGAACATCCCACCGGCATCTGCCCAGGTTCTATTTATTCTAGCTTTGTCCTCCAGGAGGACAAAGGTGGGGCTGGTGGTGTTCTGGGTCTTGGCGTGTTCTCTTTGTGAAAATCCTTGGAGCGCTGCTTTTCTGATATGCTCTCATTTCTGTCTGTATATAATTTCGTCATAAAATCACCCCCTATATAAAACTAGCACACACTCACACATGCACACGGGTGCATGTACCCACACAGAGCCAAGGGCATCATAGGTGCTTTGAGAGGTGCGGTGATAACGCTGGTAATATTAGTAATCCTTATTCAGCTTTGCTAAGTACCAACCACACTTCTAAGCTTGCTATATCAATGAACTCATTTAATCTGAACACCTAAGAAGTAAGGATTCTTTTTAATTAAAAATACTTCATTTCATAGTTAAGAAACAATCACTGTAGATTACGTGAGTTTTCCAGGTTTACCGATGAGGACATACAGAGTCAGGGGTCGGGCCCAGGCCAGCTGCCACCAAAGCTCGCTTGTTCCCTTCATGCTGCAATGATGCTGAGGTGCTTTTTGTCTCAGGGCTAAAGAAAGTGAAAGCATGGATATTTCAGATTCCTTATCAGCAATCATGGAAGGCTTCCTGGAAGAGGAGAGGCTTCAGCTAAGTCTTGAGCTAAGTGATGTGGTGAAGAAAGGAAAGGAGGAACCCAGTTCCCTTTGCTCAGAATTGATACCTTTATCACCTACCCTGTGGATGGATGCAGGGCTGGGCCTCTTCCCATTGTTTATTTTAATTTTTTGCATTGAGCACTGTGGGATGGGGAATGCTCATCCCCATTTCACAGATGGAGAAACTGAAGGAGGCTCAAAGCACTGGCATGCCTTGCCCAGGGTTATCTGAGAGGCTAGCAGCAGAGCTGGAATTCAAACCTCTGCCTCCTGACATCCAGGCAAGCCCCTGGTCCAAACGCATCCTTCTCCGTGGCGTTTTCCACCCTTCTGACCAAGGCTGGTGGAATCTGTGCAGTCTCAGGGAGGAGCCAACATTTGGGGGCCTGGATTCATTTCCCAATACTGTGAGCCTATTGGAGCAGGGGTTCTCAGGAGGCGAAGCCCCTCCTCCTTCAAAGAGGGGGTAGCCCCCCAGTGGCCTTCAGAATTTCTGTGGTACTCACTGCCCCTGCCCTCCCAGCACTCTCAGAAATGCAGACCAGCTCTTTCAGGAATTTCCTTCCTTATTGGGCAACAAGCCCCCCTTTTTGCCCATAGGAACTGGTGTCTCCCAGGCCAGGGAAGGAGCTCCTTCCCCCACAAACCCCTCACTACCCTGAGCTTGTCCAGACCCACCCACCCCCACCCCGGCCTCAGTTTGCCCACCTCGGGCTCCTGGGGAATAAAACCTCCTGACTGTGTTTCTTTAAACTGATCATCAATTTCTCTTTTATGAAAATTAACGCTGGATAGGAAATGTCTTGAAAAATACATCAAGTGAGGCAAATGGCTTTTTGAGATCAATCCCGGGCACATGTAGGTTTGGGGCAGACTTCATTTGAGTTCTGCTCTATACCTGGGCCAGAGAACCAAGGATAGCAGGGGCCAGGCGTCCAGCAGGAGACCGCTTCTTCTCCGAGTAATCATATCCCCTGTGGCTGCCCAGGAAAGCCGTGTTCGGGGGGTCTCCCCCACCCAGTCCCCCCCATACACACCCTTCTCCTTCCTTACCACTCTCCACAAGGTAGTTCACTTAATTTTGTTTAGAAATTTGAAAAGCAAGTGAAAGTGCAGGATGATTATAGACTTTATTTAAAGGTTTGATTTAGGTTTCTCTCTGTTCTTATATCAAAGATAAAGTGGAAGTGGTGGTATCATGTTCAGGTAATGAGATTTTATATTAAAAAGAATAAATTAAGCTCATAAAACTGTAGGTGGAAGGGCCAAGGGGGGCTGACACGCTCACACAGGGAAACTATACATTTATGTAACAAGTATCTACCATGATTAGGAGTCCAGGTTTGGGCTGGATTTTTAAGTCAAGGACAACCTTTTTCTTGTTTTGTTTTGGACATTGTCCCTAGACTAGCAGGGATGAGATTTCGGGGTGCCAGGGGTCAGAAATAACTGTGCAATCCCTGCTTTGATCACTTATTTGCTGTGTGGCTGTGGGCAAGAGGCTTAACCTCTCTGATCCGACCTTTCCTCTTCTCTAAAATGAAGATCATATTAGTAATATGCACCCAGAGCTTGTATAGCAATTGTGTGAGCTGGTGCGTGCAGACTACATAAGAGTCAGCACTCAAGGAATGTTAACCATGATAACTTTTTGAGTAGAAGTTTTCTTATGTGAGAAATGGGAATGGGGATATTACCGTCCATGATGACACCTCGCAATGAGTAAGTGAAGTAAAAACAAAAGTCTTAGTACCAAAAGCCCTGTAATTATTACACTTTTATTTGTATTGTAATTATCACTCTTTCCAACCAGGCCCTGGGAAGCATCTCCCATGTCGGTCAGGAGAGGCCGAATGCCTTGCAGGCATGCCTATGGATGGAAGCTGGTAGAAATAGTCAGAAATTTCTACCTTCCTCCAGCCCTCTCCCCACTCCACCATCCCCGTTCCTTCCTCGCGAGCAATAAAACAAAATACAAAGAACAGGAATCAAATAAAGACTCTGAAACCGAGCCGTCTGTGGTCATTTTAAAACAGATCCTTTTTGAAAAGCCGGGTGACATTTCCCTTTAACGCCTGATTTTTTTTTAATGCTGGCTGCATTTTTTAAGCACCCGGCCGGCTTGTAACTAGCCGAGGCAGTACAGTAGCTGAGCCGACTGTACCATTTGATCATTAATTTATCACAGTTCCAGCAGTTTGTCTGACAGGTGATAGCACTTTCATCTAATGAGCCCACAGCCAGGGTAGGGGTGCTCGGGCCGGGTCTGGCCAGCCCGCGGGGTAGGGGCCGGGCACGTGCTCTCTCCACTGGACTGTTTTCATTCTGGGAACCGCTGAAGGCCCAGAAAATGGCTGTCCAATGTGGTCCTGCCACAGTAGACGAGGCTTGAGAGGCCCTCCAGTGGGCTGAGGACAAGAGAACACTGGGTGGAACTCCAGGCTAGACCAGGGAAGTGTCAACTGCACCAGTCAGCACGGACTTGTTAGTCTGCCCTAGCAAATGAATTCCTTCCACCCTCCCCTCCCCACCCCCCCACAGAGGCTTCCAGCAACACAGCTGAGTTTTCAATCCTAGGGCAGGTTCCCTGGAAGGCAGGACAGGGGGTGTGGCTGGGGAACTGCTCCTGGAGGGTCCCTCTCCTAGAGGCAAAACAGGGACTGTCTTGAAGCTTCTGTCCAAAGTGACACATCACTTTTTCTCACCCAGATATCCATGCACAAGTTCAAGTGGGAAAAGAAATGATTCCATCGTGTGTCCCCAAACACCCAACATTAGCCAACAGTCCTGCTGACTACTGTCATAAGTCCTGCTCCTTGGAACGGCTCCATCTCCTGTGCACTCTGCGTTGTTGGCTCAACCCACCTTCTCTGCTCTCCGCCTCCTTGATCCCCACCATGGCAGCACACGGCTCTGATCTCTGATCACCCGTCTTCCCTTCTAGCCCCTGCCTTGGACTGGGCCTGAGCCTGTGGATTAGGGGGCCTTGTGTTTTGTAATTATTTTCTTAGATTTTTTTTTTTTTTTTTGCTGCAGTTCTGCCGAGGCTGGGTTTGAACCCGCCACCTTCCGCATATGGGGCCGGCACCCTACTCGCTGAGCCACAGGCACCGCCCCTGTAATTATTTTCTTAAAAATTTCTAAGAAGTCCCCTTCTAGATGATCCTCCTGGGATCATCTAGGAGCCTGAGTCCAAAATACAGGGCCCTGGTCCCCATCTCTCTCCTCTGAGATGCTCTCCAACCCACTCCCTCTACAGGGCACGCACATGGGGGTAGACCAGATGTCTCAACAAGTCCAGGCCATGCACCTGTGGACCCTTCTTGGGCTGACAGATTAGCCATAGTTCTAAAAGGCTCTCCACAAGCAGACTTCTCATGTTAGCCAGTGTGGTATTTCTCTTCCAAGATCCTGTGAATTTGGACCCTCTGAGTGGTACAGACTCATTGATCTGGAATTACTCAAATTGTTTATAAAAACAGGGGCCCGGAAAAAATATTTGCCTAGGATCCCATGTGCCCTAGGGTGACACTGTTTTCTCCTTCCACTTCTGCCCTATTTAGATCTGTTCTAACAGAGAAAACTTTTACAATCTGCTTATGGGTTCCCATCACACTGGGGATAAACTTCTAGCATCTTACAACCATAGCCCACTAGTACCCACCCTGGGACCTTGTAGAATCTCTTGGGGGAGGTTTTGAAGCATATTGTGGTGTGTAGGTTGAGTACATTAGAATTTCTAGGGGTGGGGTCTGGTGTTTTAAAGAGTTTCTGGTGTTTTAAAGAGCTCTCTGGGAGATGCTAATACATAGCCCAGGGTGAAAACCTCTGACTTTTGTGATCTGGCTTCAGCCTACCTCTCATCTCTCATTTCCTATCCCTCTCTGCCTTCTTTCTTATGCTTTTCCATCCCTCTTTCATTTCCCCCACAGTTCCAAGTTCTCTCCCTCCCAACCCCAGGACATTTGCACTTTCTGTTCCATCTGCCTGGAATATTGCCTTTCTTCGAATGGTAGCAAGGATTCTGTTTATTTGCTGTTTAGTGCTTGGCTCAAATATTACTTTCACGAAGACGTCTTCTTGACCTTTTAATGTGGGCTTGCGTCTCCCCACCGCAGTTTTGAAGACAGAGTTAATAGCTAGCTCATTTTTTCTTATTTACTTTATGTTGTTTATTATATATTGTGTGTTTTCCTCTGCTAGAATATATTTAACAAGGGTAGGTACTTTGTTAGGTTTGCCCTTTCTGTCTCTCCAACATTCTCAATGCTTGGTACCTTGCTCGATACATAGTTATTAAGTGAATCAAGGTTAAAACCAATATTTTATAGAGTATTTTTCTCTGAGGTTTGGTACCTTTGTTGACTATTTTCAGAGTTTAATTTTGGGAAAATGTTTGCCTCTTTTGAATAACTGGTAAGAGTGAATTTTCTTTGAACAGGTAATTGTCCAGATTGTGAAACTCCGGAATAATAAATTTAGCCCTGAGCTTCCTGGGATCCAAGGCAAAAAGGGTCAGATTAACCACAGAAACTATGTTGGTCCATGTGGCTGGTATATTTGCTTCTTCCTCCTCCTTCCTCCTGGTCTTTGATTTTCCATGTCTATTTTCACAGCATCTGATTACAAGCTGTCTCAAATCCTTTTTGGAAGCAGGCAGAGTATAAATAGCTAAGAACACAAACAACTG
The DNA here is from genome assembly GCA_963574655.1 of Perodicticus potto. Classification (NCBI taxonomy): domain Eukaryota; kingdom Metazoa; phylum Chordata; class Mammalia; order Primates; family Lorisidae; genus Perodicticus; species Perodicticus potto. Next base: position 26,497 of record CAUYRH010161450.1, read on the forward strand.
ATTCATACGCGTAATGCCTATTTTATAGACATCGCAATACAAGTCCTGGGCAGGTGGGGCGGCTTGTCTGAGGTCACACAGCCTGGGCAAGAACCTATGAATTCCAGGCCAGTTTGTCCTCTCTGAATTATGGCAGAAGAACCGTGCTCTGGTGTGTTTTGTTTTTGCTCCTGAAAATCCTGACACAATGTTGGGGATCTCATGTTATTAGTACTTCTTTATGGAAACTGAAACCTAAGAGATTAAGTACTGGCCCAGGGTCACCTAGCAATTTAGGGACCGCAACAAGCCACAGTTCTTACAGCATTTGACAAGGCCCTGGGAGGAACAGGCCAGGAGCCTCCCAGTATTGATCAGAAAGCATTTCCTATCTTGGCGATGGTCTTGATCGCTTTCTGCAAGACAACTCACTATACTCAAGGATGAAATACCAGCTGTGACATTTGCATAGCTGGAAGAGGAGCATGGAGCCATTCTCTAATTATCTGTTCAGCGACCATCATTACAAAAATTGTCACCAGATAGACAAATGCCAAGGAGAGGGCAAGGAGTGGCGTCGATCAATCCCTCAGCTCATTCAGTATTCTCACCTGACAGATCCACGTTCTACTATATGGAGCTTTTTATCAAAAGATGCAATTATGAACTGGAAGTATTTCCCCAGCTCCTCCAATACTGCTGAGTGAGAGGAAACAATACAATTAGAAGGCTAAGGAATTAGAAGCCAGAGACATGGTTTTGTCAATAATATAAAAATAACTCCTGCCAATTATTGAATACCTGCTATGTTCCAGGCACTGTACTTGACACGCTGGATGTGTTTGCTTATTTCTGTCTTTAGAAGGCATTATTGTTGCTACCTTATACAACAGGAAGCTGAGGTTCCCAGAGATTCAGATGACCTTCTGGAAGCTCTGTGGCAACAGGAATGACCTACATGGTTCGCCCTGAGTGTTAGGGAGTATTCTGGTGTTTTCTACATGCAAACTCACTTACTCCTCATAAGGATCCTATGGGATGAGTTCTGTCACCTGCTCCATTTAGATGGAGAATCTGAGGTGTGAAAGGTGCAGTGACCTGCCCAAAGTCACATAGTGGCAGTGTCTGGTTTTGAACCTGGAACCCAGGAACCCAAGATCTGTGCTCTAAAGCCCTGGCTTAGCAAACGAGCCCCTCTGGGTCCAACTCTGGCCTTCCCAGCTTCAAGGCCTTTGCACTAGGTCCCTTGGGAGAAGGTATCCTTTCTTTCCTTGGGAATTTTAAAATAATGGTTAGATCTGGATGGGGACCAATTTCTAGCCCATATAAATGATTCCTGAAGTGAGTGTAAGACGGGGCTCTCGCTCCATTCCCTGGACTGACAGTGCTCAAAGGGCCCATGTTGCTGTCACGTGACAAATGCCCCAGGTAGTAGCACTGTTGGAGGGTGGTGGCCAATCCCTGATCATTTGGCTGTAGCTGCTCAGGGGCACAGGCCTGGGAAGGGGTTCCGGCTGCCCTTCTGTGAAGCCAGGTTCTTGTGGCAATCCTGGGACCTGCCATAGCCAAACCCAAGGTCATTATTTTGAACAGCTGTATAGACTTCTTTGTTGTTGAGGCAGACTTGCACTCCACTGCCCTGGGTAGAGTGCCAGGGCATCACAGCTCACAGCCACCTCAAATCCTTAGACTTTAAGCAATCCTCTTGCCTCAGCATCCCAAGTACTTGGGATTATAGGTGCCTGCCACAATGCCCAGCTAGTTTTATTTTTAGTAGATGCAGGGTCTCGCTCTTGCTCAGACTGGTCTTGAACTCCTGAGTTCAGGCCATCCACTGCCTTGGCCTCCCAGCATGCTAGGATTACAGGTGTGAGTCACCACCACTCTCGGCTTGTATAGACTTCTTAATGCTAAAAACACAGAGCAGCAGTAGGAATAGTCCTGCTCTTCTGAGAACTCTACTCTCCATCTAGTGCCTATGCTGAAACCCAGGTGGTTCCGTAGAATACAGACAGCTACCTGGGCCCTTCCCACCCACAGCTGCTCTCTCCCTTGATGCTGGGGTCAGACGGTGCAGAAGGCAGGGGCAATTCCTACCTCTCTGACCCCCTCTCCAGAAACATCCCCATTCCCTAGGTCCACTCCGTCACAGGTGGGAAAATGGACATCCTCCTTTAAAGTGCCTCCAACATCCAGGCTGATGCATCTCAAAGTACACCCAGAGCAACAGAGGCTGTGGGCGAAGACCTCCTTTAATGAGCAACGAGGAATAATTCATAACCATTTATAATTAGCACAGAGCACGGCCAGTTGGATGCAAAGCCTCTGGAAGGCTGGGTGTGTTCTGAAGCTGGACCTGCCCCCCGCAGTCTTGCCTGGCATGTTCACGTTCAAAGGCAACTTCAGCTCAGTCCTTCCTCCCCAGTAACCATCCATTCCTCTTTCTGTTCTGCTTCCTACAAACATTCTTGCCCCTGTAATCCCAAATTGGCATTAGTTCAAGTGTGTGTGGTTTTACTGTCCCCAGTCTAAATAACAGCAATGGTCACCAGCAGCTTATGGCAAATGGTGCTGTTGGCCGCACCAGTGGTTTTCGACCATAGGCTGAGTCTGCACCGCTAGTCCCAGGGGACACATGCAATGTCTGGAGACATTTCTGGTTGGCATAATTGGTGGGGAGGGTGGCGGATGTGGAGGGGGAGAAGTGCCGCTGACATCTAATGGGGAGAGGCCAGGGATGCTGGTGAAACTCCTACAATGCAGAGGGAGCCCGCCTCAAACCAAGAATTATCTGGTTCAAAAGCCACCGCGTGAAGGGTACAGAAGCCTGGGCTGCACTGATCTTGACACAGCCATTTTATTTGTACCCGGATCTTTAATGTTCATGAAGAGGTTTATAAATTCACTACCCCATATTTGAATTCCATAAGAAACTTCATCATCATCGTTATCGGCACATGTCACCAATCAGTGCTGTCTAAAGCAGCCAACATCGCCTTTACCACTGCTCCTGTAAGCAATGACCTTGACCACTGTTTGCTAATTGGACTTCTTAGCTTCTGACACCAGCCACTCCTGGGGCTTTAGACCTCTAAGTGAAATCTGATGCATCTGACCTGTTTGACTAGTCCATGGGGAGAGGCAGGTTGCTTTTTTTTTTTTAAACTTTATTTCTTTAGACTAGTTTCAGGTTTATAGCAAAATCCATATGAAGGTATCTATACACTCCCGGCCCTTCAGCCTCTCCCCCACAAACTCCCCCATTGTGAATACCCGACCCCAGGGTGGTACATTTGTTGCAACTGATAAACACAATCATTATTACTCAAAGGGGTTCAGTTCAGTCTTGGTGTTGTAGCTTCTATGGCTTAGGACAGATGCATAACGACTACAACACATTGTTATAGTACCATATAGAGTAGTTTCGCTGCCCCGAATATGTGGGTGGTGACAAAAGTTTTGAGATACACAAAAATCAAGAAACATAAAATCTATGCCGATGGAGACAAACAGAGCCCTCCCAGCAACAATGACAAGCCGAGCAAGTTGAAACTCGCACAGGAAATCAGAAAGGATGCTGTCAACTGTGGAAATAAAATCATGGACCATAACATAGTATGTCTCAAAACTTTTGTAGTGACCCATCTTCTGTGCTCTACCCCTCCGTCCCTCTTAGCTAAGCTCTGGTCACCACTGATTTTTTTCAATGTCTGCATAGTTTTGCCTTTTCCAGAATGTCATTCAGTTGGAATCAGACAGCATGTAGGAGAGGAAAATTTTTAACCTATTGCACGTGCTTGGGGATGGCAACGTGCCTGTGTTTTCATGCGGATTAATTCAATTGAAGATGTTGCTAAGTATTCCTCGAAATATTGAAAACAGAAGCACTATAGGATCCAGCAATCTCTGGATGTACATATAGCCAAAAGAATTAAAATCAGGGACTCAAAGAAATATTTACACACCCACGTTGATAGCCACAGTATTCCTAGTAGCCAAAAAGGGGAAGCGGCCTCAGGTTCCACTGAGGATGATAAAGGTGATATAGACACATGCATGCAATTGAGCCTCATAAAGTAAGGACGTTCTGAGATGTGCTAGGACATGGATGCAACTTCAGGACAGTATGTTAAGTGAAGTAAGCCCATCACAAAAAGACACATGCTGTGAAATCTCACCTTTGCCAGGTCCTAGAGCAGTCAAAGTCCTAGAGACAGAAAGAATCGACTGGGGTGCTCAGGGGCTTGGGAGAAGAGGAAAGGGAGGGAGAGTTGTCCAAAGGATTTGGAAACATTCTGGTGATTGACTGCACGGCATTGTGAAGATATTTAACACTGCCAAATTGTACGCTTACTTAGAAATGGCTAAAATAGTAAATTTTATGTTCTGTGTATTTTATTATAATTCAAAAAAAAAAAAAAAAAAAGATGCTTGCAGATAGGAGCCAGACACAGACAAGCAAAGACTCGGTAGGTTAGTGGAGAGCCTGGGGCACAGGAAAGGGACAGGTTTCCTCCCGTAAGTGGGGCTGAGGGTTGGCGTTTGGCTCAGAGTGTCCTGAGCTGCATAGTAGGGTACAGTCTGTGTTCAGGGTAGCATCTATAATACTTGCCTTCCCCCTAGAATTTAAGCTACACCAGGTAAGGGCACTGTGTGTCTTCCTCATCATTCAACCCCCAGGCCGGGAACAGTGTCTTGAACATGGCAAATGTTCCATCAAGATTTGTGCAACAAATGAATGAATCGTCAGGACCACAGCCCAGGTTATCTTCTAAAATGTCATCTGAGTGTGTCATTCTCCCATCCTGCAGCTTCCCAGCCCCCAGTCAAGGAAGGGAGGATGAAGTCCAGATGCCTTCTTGTACCACTGAAGGCTTTTAGCATTCTAAGCCTTAGGTACCAGACCCTTTTCACAGCTCACCCCCCTCCAGACTTTGCTGTTTCCCAAACATGCCCTGGGCTCTCTCACCCACATGAATTTTTTTCCCCACAAAATTTTCATCATCTACAAAATGCTAAACGTCTTTGCCTCTTTCTGGACACATTAGATGGAGGCAGGGATGGAGTGAGGTTTGTGGTTTCTCAGCCTAAGGACAGCCTGCCAGAGTCTAAGCTGTCCTGGGATCCAGAAGGAATTGGAAGGGGCTGGTGGAAACCAGGATTGCAACAGCCTTTCCCAGACCAGCCCACCTTTGCCTTCTGCCAGCATCCTGGTGCGTGGGCCCTGAGATGGGGAGATTAGGTGGGAGAAGAAACTGTTGATGGCACCCATGTTCAATAGAACCATGGGGCAGGGCGAAGTTTTATCTCCAGTGGAAACCCCCTGGCATGAGGCTGGGTAATGAGGTGCTCACTATAAGCCAGTACACTGCCCATCAAGGCAGCAGGACCCAGCAGTCCACACGGCAGGCTTTGGACTGAGTCAGACCCAATTTCAAATCTGGGCTACTCCACCCTCCATAACCTTATGTAGGTTTCTAGATCTGTCTATACCTTAGTTTTCCCCATCTAAAAAGTGGGACGACAGCTGTACTCATCAGATTTGAACTGATGTGAGGATTCAAAGAAATGCAAAGAAAGGTGTATTTTTAGCACAGTGCTGGACATACAAACCCTTATAAGATGTTGGATATTCTTCCTAGCATCCATTTTCATTATCGATGTAATAATAACAAATATTCACCTTGCATTTTAGGGCTAACAAAGATCACCCACACTGGTTGCCAAACTAAGGAGATGGATGGGGCGGTGTTATTCTTCCCATCTGCGTGCAAGAAGCCAGGTGTAGGGTGGCATTTGCTGAGCACTGGCACATGTGTCACCTTGTTAAATCCTTTCCACCACTCTGGCTGGTGATATAAGGATGCTCATTTTGCAGATTTGAAAACTGAGGCTCAGACTTGCTTCTAGCCAGTAAGTGGCAGAGGTGGGATAGAAGCTCAGATCTGTCTGAGTCAAGTGGATAGCTGTGCCAGAGATGGAGAGGTAAGCCCGAGGAAGAGGAAGAACTGTCTGTTCAGGGGAGGGGAAGTGCTTCCCATACCCCCTCCCTCCCCCCAGCACATGGGCCTGGCAGCTGGGGCAGGGAGGCTGCTATGGGCTGCAGGTGGGGGTGGCCTAGGTTACCATCCTCCAGAGACCTAGAGGGCACTTGATCCCAATTACAGAAAGTGGCTGGGTCAGCCGTCACCTTGCATGATCTGTGCACTTCAGATGACAGTTGATTAAAACTCAGACAGCACTAGCCCAGGCTGGGTCCTCAGAGCTGAGCCTGGACAGGCATGGTCACCTCCCGTCAGCCCCAGCACTGCAGACAAATGGATGCCTTAAGTGGACCAAGGCTTGGTGATCATGGGCAGAGCCTTCAGGTCATGGGCATGTCCACAGGACTGTGGTGGAGGTCCAGCAGCCTGGTGACACCATCTCCCAGGCCCTGATGGCAGCGGCAGGGAGCCTGGGCAGAGGGACTGCTGTCCCCAGCTTGGCCAGGGTTATTCCGGTCCCAGACAGCCAGGACCAAGCCTCAGCCTTCTTGGACTCTCCCATTGCAGCTGAGCCGGGTGAGGGAAACCTCCATCTCAGTGAAGACGGGCTGCTGACTCCTTCACGCCTTGACGAGTGTGGCTCACTCTGTCCTGCCCTGTGTCTCGTCCTGCTCCAGATGAGCTGTGCAGCTGGGAGGCCCTGCAGGGTTTCCATGGCATGGGAAGGTACAGAGGCAGAGAAGGGCCGAGGACTAGAGTTCTGTGAGTTGTCCCTGGATCTCTTACCCTTGACTCTCGTGGCAGTCATTCACAGCTCTCTCCTGCGGCCCTGCACGTGTCAGAAAATCTCCCTACTGGGAGCACCAGCAGGGCCCTGGAAGAATCACTCCCATTTAATAAGGGAGAAAACTGAGGCTCAGGAAGAGAAAGAGAGTGGTGGCAGAGAGGCTCCTGGACCGCAAGCTGTCCCAGACAGGCCCAGAGTTAGTCCCCGTGGCCCTGGGTGGGTCTCCAACTTCCGCACACAGTAGAGTGCCCCTCACCCCCAGGCCCTGCACCTGTGGCTACCTTTGGCTCCCAGATTAGGCTAAAGTTAGTGTTTCCTCTGACCTCGGGCCCCGGGATGTGCTAAATTCAGGAATGGGCACTAAATCAAGGTCATTTGTCTAAGGATTAAAAAAGGGTGGGTGGAGTTATTTGGGGAGTGAGTGTGCAGGGGGAGGGCAACACCAGGGGCCCTCAATGGCTGGTATGGTGTCTTTGTGTAAAGTAGTAAAGATACACCTTCCTCAGGGCTGATGCAGCTCCCATACCAGGCATCCCACTGGGAGGACCGCAATGCTCTGCTGGATGGCAGGAAACAATTTATGGGGACTTATTATCCAAATCTAGGAGGTCTTCCTGGAGGAGGAGGAAAAATCCAGAAATGTTTTGATAAATCCATGATGCTTGGTCCTCTTTCATCTTTTCCAGATGATAAAGATATTGGGACAAGTTGATAGACCAGCTAGCTTTGGAGTCAAGGTCACAGAGCAGCCCACACTGCCCCCTGTAGTCCCTTCTATGCTGTGGTGCAGTGAACAACCTGTACAACCGTGCATGGTGGCTCCAAGGAGCGTGGTGCTCTGGAGTTGAGAAAGCTGAGTTGTGTCACACTCTCTCCTTAGATCCCTGCTGTGTTCACACCTCTATGTCAGAGAGGGAATGGAGAGGCTGGAGGGGCAAAGTGAAATCACCTGGGCCCTCCTCATGGCAGAGGCAGGGACACTAGGGCCCAGAGGGCCACGGTGTGCTCTCTCACTGCAGCACCACCCACCATCTGCAGGCCCAGCTGTGCACTTCCCCTCCCAGTGAAGTCTGAATGAGGGCATAACAAGACCAGCCTCTTCCCTTCCCAAACTGCAGTCAGGTTCTGATTACGGCCTATTGCAAGGCAGCATTCCATTCATAGCTCTTCAAAAGGACATTTCCAATTCCTTGGTCCAGTGTGGCTCTAAAATAGGCACCAGCTGAGGGGTTCCTTCACACTAGTCTCTGCCACGTACCACATCTTGTAAACTTGGACAACTTACTTGGCCTCCTGAGGCCTGGCTGGAGCAGCTGGACGATGGAAGCCGTGCAGGGATGTCTCACTCTTCTTTGGGTTGTGAGGGGGTAGGATGGGACTGTGGAGATAAACAAAAACACATGTCCTGGACTTAGAAAGGACTGCAGGGGACAGTGCGGGCTGCTCTGTGACCTTGACTCCAAAGCTGGCTGGTCTATCAACTTGTCCCAATACCGTTATCATCTCGAAAAGATGAAAGTGGACCATGCATCGTGGATTTATCAAAACATTTCTGGATTTTTCCTCCTCTTCCAGGAATACCTCTTAGATTAGGATAAATCCTCATAGACTGTTCCCTGCTTCCAGAAGAACATTTTCCCTTTGTTCTAAAACAGCACTTACCAATGGAAATGCAATATGAGCCCCATGTGCAATTTTAAATTCCCTAGTAGCCACATTTTTAAAAAGTAAAATGATTTAGTAGGCACATTTTAAAAAGTAAAATTAATTTAATAATAAACTTCATTTAACTCATTGTGACCAGATTATCATTTCAACATGTTTCAGTATCATAAAAATGTTATCGTGATATTTTACATTCTTTTGTTCATGTTAAGTCTTCCAAATCCAATGTGCATTTTATAATTACACATTTTAATTTGGAGCAACTGCGTTTGAAGTGCTTAATAGCCATGCGTGGCTAGCAGCTACCCTGCACAATTCTAAACCATATCCTTCCCTTTCTTGCTGGGTGACTTCATGAAAATCACCCACTTCTCTGGACCACTGCATTGGACTAGATTAGGGATAGTAGATTTTGGTATGCCCACTGCCCCTCCCATTCTGCTTCTGGACTTGCTGCAGACATTAATAGTGGATAGCCAATCACTGATGGCTGTCTTTCACACAGTGTCTGGACCTGGTCTTTGTATCTTCCTACCCCAGCAGACATGAGCAAATGATTGCAGTTGTCAAACCCAATAAACCCTCTTTGCCATGTTGAATCTTGTCCTCAGTGGACTTGTGGTTTTCTGACATTCAAACCCTTGGAGTCTGGGTTTTTGCCACCCCATCTCTTTGGTATCTATAAGCTTGTCTCCTCTCAGGTTTTGTTTAATCAGACCATAGAGCAGTGATTTTCAACTGGTGTGCTGTGAGAGGATCTTAGGTGTGCTGTGAAAAGTACTAAAGATAATTAATTACATTATTTTTGACAGAAGTTCAAAGTGCAGTAAGTATATATATATATATATATGTATTTTTTACTTTTTTAAATTTAATTTTTATTACATCATAACTATATACATTTCTGGGGTACAATGCGATGATTTGATATACAATGTGGAATGTTTAAATCAAACTAATTAATATAACCATCACCTCACTTACTTATTTTTGTGGTAAGACATTTATAATATACTCTTAGTTGTTTTGAAATGTACCCTTGCATTGTGCACATTAGGTGAGATCCCACCAAATACCCTCCCTCCACTCACCCTCCCCTTCTCCTCCCCCTTTCCCTTCCCCCCTCTCCCCTCTTTTTTTCTGGACTACCTTTGTGTTTTATCATTCCTATAAATATGTAATTGCATCTGTATTTGTTTCATAATGGCAATTAGTACATGGGATACTTTTTTTCCATCCTTGAGATACTTTACTAAGAAGAATATGTTCCAGCTCCATTCAGGTGAACATATAAGATGTAAAGTCTCTCTCTCTCTTTTTTATGGATGCATAGTATTCTATGGTATATACCATAATTTGTTCATCCATTCATGGGTTGATGGGCATTTAGGCTGCTTCCACAACTTGGCTATTGTGAATTGGACTGCGATAAACATTTTGGTGCAAATATCTTTGTTCTCAAATGATTTTTGTTCATCTGGGTAGGTACTCTTATTTTTTTTTTTTGATCAACATAATTTAAGTGTGCTGAGCAGTTTAACTATAGGTTCAAGTGTGCAGTGAGATAAAAAAGGTTGAAAAACAACTGCTCCAGAGGCCACCTCCAACTTATTCTCACCAATTTCAGATGTTTTCTTTTCAGCTCACTCTTGTCCTCCCAGAATGTTAGAGTCAAAGACCTGTTAGGCTCAGATGTGGGCGGGAGGCAGGAGTATGAAGCTCACTCTGAGCTGCAACCTTCTCTTGTTATGCTGAGGCTGTGCTAAGGCCCTGAGGCCATTGGGGTGGGCATAGAACAGGCATCTGTAATCAGAGAGGAATCTCAAGGGGGACAGAGACTGAGACCGAGGCCTATAGAAAAATCAACTACAAACTTCCCCAACTTGATTACCCAGAATCACGGGAAAGCAAAGCTTTTCCACATATTTGAATTTGAAGTTGCCCTTCCTGTATACAAGTTTTTCTTATTTAAATTTTCCCATGAAAAAAAAATTGTTCTAAACAGATTATCCACAGTCCTGTTTTTTAAAAGGAATTCTAAACACTATTTAACCTTCTATGGACGACTTCAGACATGAATATTCCTTATTGTCCTGAGCTTACATACATTGAGAATGTGTTCAAGACACACTGAAGTTTGGAGGGTGGCTTGGCCTTGCACCGAATGTCCCCAGGGGTTCTTTTTTTCACCCCCAGTATCCTGTCGACTTTTTGAGTGTTTCTCTCTCGTTTTCCTGTCAGGATGTGGGCTGTCACTTCTGTTTCCTGATGTACACGCTGCTGAAACACTGCCTCTCCCCCCACCCTAATTTGTTGCTTCTTTAGATTTAGAAACCGCATCACTGCAATGGCTAGAACTGTTTGTCAAGTAAGAGTAATTAAGCCCAAAATAAGATCTCAGTGTTTCTTCCAGAAGTATAAACGTATGGCTAAGGCAACAGTGTTTTAGGACTTTATTTTGGATTGTTGAATTGCCAAGTAATTAAACTTTGACTGACTTGCTTTACTTTGACTAACTTACTTGAGGTACCACCCAGCTTGACATTGACATGTTTCCTAAATTTTCAGCATGCATTGTGAAATTCTTTTATGCCTCTGGCTTAGAGTAGAGCACAATATATATTCTTGTGATAGACATGTACAGGGCTGGTTCTAGCAAATCCAGAAGCCGCAGAGGAAAGAAAAACACACCGGGCTGCGCAGTCAGGGAGGGCTTCCTGGAGGAAGATCAGACTCTTTGAAACATAATAACAAGTAGAGGAAGGCAGGGCTGCAGGCAGAGTCCATAGCAGAAGCAGGGTGCTCAGATGAGCATATTCTATTAGCAAAGAAGCGATGATAAGGGATTATGGGATTCTTTTCTCTCCTCCATTAAGGAAGCTAGGTGTTTCTCTTGCTTGGCACTTTCTGATGTTCCTGGGTCTAAAATGCTCCCTAGGTGGGGTTTAGAGACTCTCGATCAGTTCCTGGAATGAACCTCATTTTTCCCGTCTGGAAAATGGAACTCTTCTTGGTTCTACTGACTTACCAACTACGGGTGAAAAATGTTCTGACAACTCTCAAGTGATCTAAAGATGAAAAGCACAGGTGAATTTTAATTGAGAGTCTGCTTAGTTTGATAAAATTTTAAGTTCATATCTGATCAAATCAGACACATATATGCACACATATATACATATGTATACGGAGTGTCCATAAAGTTCATGTGCAATTTAAAATATTAAACTTTAAGGACTCTGTGTTATGGCTTAGAATTAAGTTTCTTTGGACCACTGTCCCCCAGACCTGGTCCCCTGTCCCATTCCCAGGAGACCCTCTCTGCTGTCACATTGTCTGGAATTCTTCCAGACTGCTTCTGTGTCCCTCCACACACATGTACATACCCGTGGAAGTACGTGGTGTTGCTCTGCTTTGATAGAAGTGGACTCGGATACTGTGCTCACTGTCCTTTTCTCCAACGCTGTGGCTCCGTGGTTGCCTCCTGTGAGTACACACAGAGTTAAGTTCTTCTTTTGGATGGCTGCACGGATTCCATGGGATGGCCGTGCTGTGCTTTAGTTGAACATCCCCACCTGATGGCTAATTAGGTCATTTTCAATTTGTTAACTTTTACAAGTCAGATGGTTGTGGCCATCTCTGCACGTATCTCTTTAGACACAGTGCTGAGTTTTCCTGGAACAGCTAGGAAAAGGGATAATGGCTGGGTCACTGGATCTATGTGTGTTTTAAACGCCAGTAGCCACTTCCAAATGGTGCTCCGAAATCTTTCTCCACTCCCATCACTGCGGCTGATCATAGTCAATTGGCTCCGTCTTCCCCAGCTCCTGGCATTGCTCATCCAGACCAACAGGGTCTCTGCTCTGAGCCTGCACCTCCAAAGGCCTGTCTCCCTCTGCCCCAAGCCATGCCCCACACCACAGGGTAAGGAAGGTGGAAAGAAAAACACACCAGGCTGTGCAGTCAGGGAGGGCTTCCTGGAGGAAGATCAGACTCTTCTGGGAAATATAAAAACAAGTGGAGGAAGGCAGGGTTGCAGGCAGAGTCCATAGCAGAAGCAGGGTGCTCAGATGAGCATATTCTATTGGCAAAGAAGGGATGATAAGGGATTATGGGATTCTTTTCTCTCCTCCATTAAGGACTAAGGTGTCTATGGGGTCAAGGGCAGGTCTCCACTTAGAGCCTGTGCCCCCATTTCTAGATGGTGCTCTGGGGACCTGGAACTTCTGAATTCCTGCCCAAATGGCCCTCTGGGGCCTGCATGGGTTTCTTCTACGTATCTGTCCCTACAGAGATGAATTATGCCCCTGGTGAGTGCACCCCTAATCCTGAGGGGTGGCCAAGGGGCAGCTGTTGTGGGGGAGAAGTGTAGAAAGAGCTGGAGGGTGCGCTGCAGAGTCCACGCACAACTGGGAGGGCCTCCACCAGTCACAGTGACAGGAGGGATGTCAAAAGTGGGGGGTTTAGTCCTCAGTGGCATGTGAGTTCTCGTGGCTGTGACACCATCAACTTTTGCAATCTGGGTCCAGCATTTTCTAGCACATTTAACCCTCCCCACTCTGTGCATGTTGGGGAGAGGGGCTCAGATTTTCCTTTTGACACAGAGGTTAAGAGCCGTGTGGATTGGCCAGCTGGCATGTGGCCCACACATGACCTGTGCCCAGACCCACCTTACTCCACAGTCCTGCTCAGTCCTCACCCCAAAGTTGGGGTCATTCTCATTTTATCCCCTTCTCCCTAATTTTCAACCAATTTGCTTCTATTCTTTCTTTAGAAAGGGTTTCTCTTCCTCTCTATCCCTGGGAAGGGAGGGAGCCGGGGGGTCTGGGGCGGGGGCTGCCTCCCGGGACTCATTTCCAGCCAACATGGAGCACTTCAAACAGGCCCCTGCCCAGCAAGCCGCTGCTCATGGAAATTAAACACACCAAGCAGGTGTCTCTCCTTGCCTGTCCCTCTCAGGAGAGAGGGGAAGGGGTTGCACCGGAGCTGAAATAAATGGTGGCAAATAAACCTCGGCACCTGTTAGCGACAGCTCCCAGAATTTAAAGGGACACGTAATCACTCCTAATACACATCCAGGGCAGAGAGCCAGATGTCGCTGATGGCAAAGAGCATTGTTGGCAGGGAGCGGAGCACACACCCCACCCCCAGCTCCCACTGACAGAGCCAGGGCGGGCCTGCTTCCCAAACCGGCTCTGTACATCTTCCTCCTCTTCCTTGTTGTCACTGTCACCAAAGAGACCTCCATTTGTCCAGACTCCAACATGTGCCCCAGGCTCTGTGCAAGAAGCCTCCACAGACTGGCTCATTCCAGCCCCCCAACAACACTGTGTAGTGCGAGCTCTCATCCCCATTTTGCAGATGAGGAAAATGAGGCTCAGAGAGGAGACCACGGGCCCACATTGCACACTAATTTGGAGCAGACGAGGAAGGAAATTCAAGCCTCTCTGACTTCAAGGATGGGTGCATGCTGGCAGGGGCCGCTCTCGGCACCGGGGCTCATTGCCTCGGGAGGCTGGGCACACGGGCACAGGGTCTGGCTACCCTGAGCAGCCGCCTCGGCGGTACGTAGCTTGATTTGTTTTGGGAGGATGGGGATGGGGGTCTATTTGCATCTAAACCTCTCTCCTGCAGCCCAATGGTGCCAGAACAGACAGGGTAGGATGCCCTGGGGAATCGCACTCACATGGGCCCATTTGGGGACTAGGGGGCTAGCTCTGACTTGTGACTCAAGGAACTGCAGGAAGGGGTTTCTGCTAAGGGGCCACCAGGGCAAGGTCACTCTACTGGGTTAAGCATTGCCCCCCTTGGTTCCTCTTTGAGAAAGCAACGAGTCTGGAGACACATTTAGTTTCTGCCACCTTGGAGTGAACTAATTTGCATTGACAGAAGCCTGAGGGCAGCATGGAAGCTACTGGGCCCCTGGTAACAATGAGGATGTGTGCCAAGAGGAAGGGAAGCGGCCTTCCCCAGTTGTTGGAAAGGAGCTTCCCAAGCCCTCCCGGGGACCAGCACTGGGCTGGCTCGGGCAATTAGAGCAGCTCAGGATGAAGCCTAATTTTATGCAAATATTAGGAACCAGTGGCTCAGGTGGTACTCACAATTGGTCTGGAAGGATAGACCGGCAGATTCAGGAAGAGGAGCGGCTCACCCAAAGACACACGCAGGTGTGGAGTTACGCTCGGATCCCCTCTACAGACACCTCGCTTTCCCCGGGCCTGCAGCCACCCCAGCTGCAGCCAGGATCGTCTTAGGGTCTTCACCAGGTGCCACCCCTCAGGCAGTCAAGTGGGGAGGACAGCAGGCCCTGCTTCTCAGGGACAGTCAGGGTGATGATTATCCCCATTGTGACAATGGGAAAAAAGAGGCTCGGCAGGGGCAAGAGATTCCACTGCAGCAGGGGCAGGGGTAAGATTTGAACCCAGGCCCCTTGGTCTCTAAATGTCAAGCTCCCAAAGTTCTCTGGTCGAGAGGGCACAGGCCACCGAGTCACACCCTCCCTCCCCCGTTCGCCCACTTCAGGCACTTTTGAAGGTGGCTAAAAGTGGCTCCTGTTGGCATGTGGGCCTGTCTGGGTGGGTAAGTAAGTGGCTTTGGTGACGAACGGGATGTCGGCTCTTCCCCCGTGCTATGTTTAGAAAGGTGTCAGCCCCAAACTGGCCCGTCTCGGCAGTCACCCAGGAGGTAATCACGAGTGTGTCTAAAACCCCATCTCTGACCTTTCTGCACTCAGACATGGGGGCCGCCAGCGTTACAGGGCAATGTGGGATGTGGCATGGCCTGCTAGCTTGTCAGGGAATGCGCCGTCTTCCAGGCTGAGCAGAGGGCAGAGGCTCAGGAAAATGGGGCTGTCATCTCCCCTTCCTCCTCCAAATTCCACAAGGGCCTATAAGATAACGCTTGTGGAAAAGGCTTGGTAGCTCTGTGTGTGCTCACGCTCATACCTGTATGCTAACACACACATGCATGTACACACATCCACTCACACGTGAGCACACACACACATAAACACACTCACGTGGTCGGTCTTAAGGCATCAGTTTCCTTGCAGAGTAGGGAAGAGAGGCATTTAAAGTGCATTCTGTACAGCTCTCACTATCTCAAATGCTTAATTAAAATCTCCAATTTTTATATGCGCTTAAGTCTTTAATAACTTGTAATAGAAACAATATAATAGAAAATAAAAATAATCGAAAGATGTGTCCAGGAATGTTCCTCACTTTGAACCTACTGGAGATCGTTGATGCATTACCATGAGCTGCCAGATTAACTTCTTCTTTTTTTTTTTTTTTTTTTGATGTATGCTTTAGAATAAAATTTCTCCATATCTTTGTTAAACTGAAATATCTTCTGCAAAGAATATCCTTGCAAACAATCGCAAGTTGAATTGTTAATAAAATAATAAAACTGTCATCGCTGGAAACTATTTTTCATTGTGAATCAGGAAATGCTTTATACAAAGCACAGGAAACAAATACTGAAATGGATCACGTACTGAGGCTGGATGCCTGGTTTCAAATTTTGACATTCATCCAGGGGTGATATTCGAAATATTGCCAACTGGTACAGCAGTGAAAATGTCAAACTACAATGGACAATGGCCTCCCTGTTGGAGCTGGTCCCAGGGTCCCTATGCTGTGCCAGGCATGAACCATTGAGATGCTGGGTTGTAGGGCTGGGGGAATCATGGGTGAAGGGATGAGGGTTTAGGATGGAGAGGCTTCCATTCATTCAAATAACTTCTGGTTGAGTGACCTTTATCCTTACTGACAATCTCTGCCTTTTAATTAGAATGTTTAGTCCATCAATGTTTAATGGAAGTATCCTAGGGTTGGATTGAGGTCTACCACTTTACCATTTATCTTCTCTTCATCCCTTCAGGTTATTCCACCATTCTTCCTTGTGCTTTCTTTTGGGATTATTTGAATATATTTTTAGAATTTGATTTCATCTCTTGTCTTTTTAACTGTATATTTTTTTAATTATAATTTTTTTGGTGGCTGTTCCAAGCATTTCAGCATACATCTCTGCTAGAGGGTGAGTTTCTGTCTTACCCACATTTATATTTTGAAATCCCAACACCAAAAGTGATGGTATTAGAAGGTGAGGGGCTTTGGGAGGTGATTAGATTTTGATGGCATAACCCTCATGACTGGGATTAGTCCCTAATAAGAGAGATCTCAAAGAGCTAGCTAGACCCTTCTACTGTGAGGACACCAGAAGAAGTGCTGCCTTTGAATAGGAAACAGGCAGCCCTCACCAGACACAGAATCTGGCAGTGCCTAGATCAATGGATTTATTGACTGTGAGCGATAAATGCCTGCTGTTTACAAGCCACGAATTTGTGGCATTTTGTTATAACATCCTGAAAGGACTAAGATAGTGCCTGTATCTCCATAGCACTCTAAAAGTTAATATTGTACCATTCAATGTGCAATCTTAAAACTTAGCAACCACACAGTTCCTCCAGCACCACTGTATTGATCTATCCCTCGTGCTATAATTGTTATAGGTGTTAACATTTACATACGTTGTAAATCCCATGCTACAATAATATAATTTTGTGCTTTAAACAGGTCTATGAATGTTAAAGACATAAAGAGAAAAAAAATTCTTACCTATTTACCTAGATGTTTACTAAATGTGATAGTTTTCATTTCTCTTCAGCCTGAAGTATTTTTTGCACTACAGAACTGATAGGAACACATTCTCTTAATTTTCTTTTATCTAGAAATGTCTCTACTTCACTTAAATTATGAAAAGACATTCTCATTGGGTATAGAATTCTGGGTGCTTGTTTTTTCTTTCAGTATTTTAAAGATGTGATTTATTATGTTCTGGCTTTTAAAGTCTCTGGTAAGAAGTCAGTGAAACTTCAAATTATCTCCCTGTATGCAATGTTATTTTCTTTCTAGATTCTTGTATAATTTTCTCTCTTTTTAAAATTTTTAATAGTTTAGCTTTATATTTATCTTGCTTGGGATTCACTCAGCTTCTTAAATCTATAAATTTCCATCTTTTATCAAATTTGGGGAAACTTTAGCCATTCTTTTTCAAATTTTTTTTTCTGCTTTATTAACTCTCTGCTCTACTTCTGGGACTCTAATTTCATGTCCATATATTAGACTTTTTGATACTGAGCCACAAGTACCTGAAGGTCTATATTATTATTTTCAACCTTTGTTCACTTTGTTATTCAAAGAGAAACTTCTGTGGTTAAGCCTATTCAATCAATTTTTGTTTTGGGCAAGTATAACTTCTAGTTCTAGAAATTCTACTTTATAAAAAATAGTTTTATTTTTGTGTTAAATTTCATTCATTGTGAATATATTTTTCTTTTGGTCCATGAACACAGCTACAATAGCTGATTTAAAAATTTCATCTATTAATTCTAACAGCTAAGACATATCAGCCTTGGTCTCCCTTGATTTTTGGTGAAGAAATGGGTCACAAAAAAAAAAAAGAAAGAAAGAAATGGGTCACATTTGTATTGTTCTCTTTTATGTTGAATGATTGTGGATTATATTGGAGACATCATGGATGCTATGTTGTGAAGATTCTGGACTCTGCTATATTCCTGTAATGAGTATTGGTTTTCGTTTGTTTTAGCAAGCAATTACCTTAGTTAGACTTAAATTACAAACTATCCTTTGGGAAGCGAGTCAAATCTCAATTCAGTTCTTTAATTGTTGATTGGATTCTGTCCCACACATGCATGGTTCAGGGATCTAGCTAAGATTTAGGCAGAGTTAATATGTGGAGTTTGGGGGCTGTCTCCTAAGCTCACTCCTGTCCAAGATTCCCCTTTTGTTTCCCAGTGACTATAGTTGTCTCAAACATGATTCTCTGATTCTTCTAGCCAAGGAGACTTTGGGTTTTCTATTAAAAATCTGTTTATTTTTAGAGACAGAGTCTCATTTTGTCATCCTCAGTAGAGTGCCATGGTGTCACAGCTCATAGCAACCTCCAGCTCTTGGGCTTAGGCGATTCTCTTGCCTCAGCCTCCCTAGTAGCTGGGACTACAGGCTCCTGCCACAACGCCCGGCTATTTTTTTGTTGCAGTTTGGCCGGGGCTGTGTTTGAACCCACCACCCTCCATATATGGGCCTGGTGCCCTACTCACTGAGCTACAGGTGCCTTCCTCGAGATAAATAATATTTTAATGGAATATTTTAAAAAATCATAATGCTAAACAACAACAACAAAAATATCTATGATGAAAAGAATGTCAACAATTTAAAGACAAGTCTGATCTTGCAAGACTTGGCCTCACTTTTCTTACCTTGATCTGACACCATAGGATCCTCCTTTATTTATCAGTACGGTGCAGTAACCAATTGCACAACTGGAGCTCCAGGATCCTCCTTTATTCAAAACGTTGATTCTGAGGCCAGGCATGATGGCTCAGGCCTGTAATCCTAGCATTGTGAGGCTGAGGTGGGTAGATTGCTTAAATTCAGGAGTTCAAGACCAGCCTGAGAAAGAGTGAGACCCTGGTGGTGCCTGTGGCTCATCGAGTAGGGTGCCGGCCCCATATACTGAGGGTGGCGGGTTCAAACCCGGCCTCGGCTGAACTGCAAAAACAGAAAAATAGCCAGGCGTTATGGCAGGCGCCTGTAGTCCCAGCTACTCGGGAGGCTGAGGCAAGAGAATCACCTAAGCCCAGGAGTTGGAGGTTGCTGTGAGCTGTGTGACGCCACGGCACTCCACTGAGGGCGATAAAGTGAGACTCTGTCTCTACAAAAAAAAAAAAAAAAAAGTGAGACCCTGTCTGTACTAAAAATAGAAAAAGTAGCCATGTGTGTTGGTGAATGCCTGTAGTCCCAGCTACTCGGGAGGCTGAGGCAGGAGGAGCTCTTGAGCTCAAGAGTTTGAGGTTGCTGTGAGCTATGATGCCATAGCAGCCTATCCAGTGCACAGAGTCAGACTCTGTCTCAAAAAAATAAATAAATAAAAATAAATAAAATGTCTGTTCAGCATGGGGACTTTTTTGTATTCATTTCAAATTTAAAAAATAAATAGTGCATTTGAACATAATTTGAGCGTTGTGTATTTTGGGGTCCCCTTGAATACCTGCTTCATTTATGTCATCCCAGCCCTGGCCCGGGACAGTCCTGTCTTGGATAACCTGTTAGTAGCATGCGCTTTCACACCTGGGAGTGTCCTGGATTGTGTGTTGAATGACAGGTCACTTCACAGCACTAACAGAGACCCAGGCGCCTGGGGGTGCGCAGTAAATATTGCCACCCACAGGTCAGAGCAGGCATCTCTTTCTTCTCAGGCACCCCAAGTCGCAGGTCCCTTCCTAACTCTCTACCGCTCATGGCCTGCGATGTGGGGGTGTCAGGGAGAGGTGGCCTCCGGCGTGGTGCTGCTATTTCAGGGCAGACGATGGCTTCCTTCTCTAGCCCAAATGAAACCTTTCCTTTCCCAAATTCCTCAGCCCTCTCATTAGCGGTTGTGTTTGTGGATAATAGCTATAACGAGCAGGCAATAAAAAAATCCAGAATGTGCCGCCCGGCCTCTCCTTAACCCTTCCAGAGGGAGTGCCTGCCAGCTCCGGCTGAGGTCTTAATGATTCCGCTGCGGACCTAGGAGCCAGGAGTGGGCATTTGTATTACAGCTGGATTATTTAATCCCCATTAGTTAAAAATGCCGGGCCACAGGCCAGGAGCCCGGGAAAATAAGTGGTGACAGGTGAGAGAAAAATGGCCTCCCTGAGGCCTCTGCGGCCACTTCAAAGGCCGTGGCCCTGCCAGGTAATTGAGGCCTAATGGACACCATGTCCGGGAAACGGCTCGGCCAGAGATGCCCCCTGCGCACAGGAAAGCAGACGGGCAGGAGTGGTGAGAGGCTGCGCCAGCCAGGCCCAGAACGGCCTCTGTAATTAGGCCAGACGGCAGCAAATACCTTTTCTGTCAGGCGCTGTGGGCAGTTGCCGGGACTCCCATTTTGGGAGGCCTGAGGAGCACCCCGGACCAGGAGGAGCTGGTCTTGTCACACACTGGCCTCTGCCAGGACTGGTACTAAAAGCGAGGAGGCAATTGTGTGAGTGTGTGTTTTTGTATCCCGAATGTGTGTTTGCACATGTGTTTGTGTGTGTGTTTGTGTGCATAAGTGTGTGTGTGTGTGGGGGGCCTTCCTTTATGTCCCCCTTTCTCTTTGTTCCCACATTTGGAAGTTTACTTCAGGCAATGTACAAGAGCATCCTGTATCCATTTGTGCCCTTAAAACTCTCTTCCCCTTCAGCCAAACTCTCCTGTTGAGTTTCTAGAATTCCTGCTCAGGCTAGAGGCTGCACTGGCTGTTTAGATAGCAGCTCCAGTCAGCAAGGTGCAGGGAAGGAGCCTCTCCACCCCACAAGGGCAGTGTACCCAAGGGGAATGTGCAGCCCCCACCTGCCCCTCTTGGCAGAATCCATTTGTCTGCTGTCCCAGGGCTCAGACACCCACAAAGAGGGCCCTGAGCATTGGGTCCCCCAGGTCCAGAGAAAGTTAAGCCAAAGGTGGCCTTCCTCACGCGGGAGTCACTTCGGAGCCCTCTCTCTTCATTCTGTTCCTGCAGAACCACAGACACTGCAGCTATTCCTCGTTACATTATTTTCCATTGAATCAGCTCACTTTCTAACAGAAATTACCCTTAAAAGGAAGCCTTTGATTGCTACCGGAAATGGAAAAATCAAAATCATTTGTCATAAAGAACAGATAATGATAAACATGAGCACAGTGAAAATAGCAGGGGATCTGAAATTCCAGGTAGCTACTGTGGCAAGTTCAAGGTGCCAAATTCAAGGCTGCGCATTCCTCGTCCTGAAAATAAACAATGTTAGTGAAGTGTCAAGACGGTTCTAGCACCAGTGACTTTCTTTCTGATGTCATCCAGAGGTGAGGGCACACAACTGCCCGCTGCATGGTATGTGGAGTTAATGTCACGTCCGGGTGCCACCTCAAAGCCCACAGGTGGCACTAGAGAGTGGGGATGAGGCTGGGCCTTGAATCAGCCTGTTCACGCCACAGGCAAGGTCCCCTCATCTCTCAAACTTCGTTTCCCTCTCCCCGAAGTGGAGATAAAACAGAACCTATGGGGGAGAATTGAAGCGAATGGATGGAAAGTTCTGCACAAAACCCTGGCACACAGCACGTGGCAAGCTCTCAGTTGGTGTCTGTGTTCCTCCGGCTTTGAGCGCATTTGAACAGCTGGAGGCCCTCAGGCTTGACAGAGAGCTGAGGGCCGTGCTTAGAGAGGCAAGGTGGGGGTCATGAGACCTTCCCCTGCCTTGAGCCAGGAAGAGACATGACGGCTGCTGAAAGCTAATACAGAAGACCCTCTGTAAGTTGACCACCCAATGGACTGTAAGAAACTAATCAACATCCAGAGGTGGGCCACATAAGGACCTGGCGTGCCGTGCTGATATATACACGGGGTGCATGTCCGGTCCATGAAAATTAGGTTAACTGAAGGAGGGGGTCAGTGGAGGGAGGTGGTCAGCTATGGAGGTTTTACTGTACCGATGCCATGTAAGCTGTTTCTCTGATGCATTCAATGACTGCCAGCGAATGGGGAAGGCCCCTTTTGCAGGGGAAAGAGGTCCAGGGCCTGGTGGGGGGATGCTCCTCATGGCCCCTAAGATATAGTGGGATGAGGCAAGTTCCTGCTCAGCCCCAAGGCACAGACATTTACAGAAACCAGGTACCTTTCTGAGCATTCACATGAATGGGAACTCACTTAGTCTTCACAACCCTTAAGTGGTCTGAAGGATAAGTACTCCGAGTGAAGTCCTGTAGAGGATGAGCTCAGTCACATGCTTCTTCAAGTGGTGCAGCTGGGATTTGAACCAGGCCCCGGTCAGGCCCCGAGCTCTTAACCATTGGGCCAGAGCTATCTGTACATGTTGTATGTGATGCAGGGGTGAGGGGGGTGCGTATGTGTGTCGGAGCCCCTGTGAGTCAGTTCGGGGTGTCTGCAGCCTGGCCCCCTCCAGGCAGCTCTGACCAGAGGGAGTCATTTTACAAAACCAAACCCTGCTCATTCCAGTTGGTCAACATGAAAGCTGTCTCTAATTCCATCTACAAATACCACATTCTCAGAGTGGCCATTGGCAGGGCCGGCCAGAATCGCCCCATTTCACATTCCTTCAAGTCACCAAGTGGGGCAGCCGGAGAGTGGACATAATTCAGGATTCAGCACTCGGGTTTCATGAGACAACATCAGAAATGCCACTGTAACCACCTGGACTCTTCCATGGCACAGGGAGGGGGCGAGGGTGCAACCCAAGCTGCACGCTGCTGCCCGGTTCCTGCCCAGGACGGGGCCCAGGTTGGCGGCCCTCCTTTGGCCCAGACAAGCGTGGGCTCTGTCAGAGCTTGGGCTCAGGGCTGATTGCCCACATGGGCACTGCCTTGCTACCCGCCACAAAGACAGGGAGGTTGGTTTATAAATATGCACCCAGCCGGCCTCTCACCTTCCCACTGGGATTGGGCATTTCTGTGGCCACAGGACAGGAACCCATCTGGTTGAATGCTGCCTTTGATGGCAGCCAGAACTGCCTTCGTGCTGGGGGAGAGAAGGGTAGGGCCAGCTGCAGGCTCCACGCCCATGTGCTTGGGGCCCCACAGGGCAAGGAGGCCCTGAAGGCCCCTGAAGGACCAGGGTGGAGGCGGCAGAGCCCAGGCATCCAGCTAAGCCTGCTGTTCTCTTCACTGCCCCAGCCCTGCCTCCATCAGTGCCCCATGGTCTCTTTCCAGGACAATTACAGTCCTGTCTCCTCCAGTCCGCCTCTAAGTGTCCCCAGGGCTGTTGTCCTAAAGCCCAGCTCTGCTCTTGAAGCTCCTGAAGCCCATCAATGCCCCAACCTACCACTGAATCTTCTCTGGCTCCCCACTGTCCATCAAAATAGGTCAAAATACTCCAGGTCATAGATGCCAAGACCTCCCCTAGTCCAGCTCCAGCCTTTACCTGGTAGGTAACTTCCATGCTAAGGAGGTACTGCTAGGTCCCTGGGCCGGGCAGCTGCACCCATCCCTGGCTGCTGTGAGTGTCGGCTGCTAAGGCTGACAGTGGCTGCCTTCTTCAGAGATTGCCCTCTGCCGAAATGCCAGGAGTCAGCCCCTTCCTAAATCGCTTGCATGAAAATCCCTGTCTTGGTGCTGGTTTAGGATGTTCAGCCTAAGACAGGAGGAAATAAAAGTAAAATAAAAATTTAAAAAAAGTAAAAATAAAAGGAGGAAATCCAAGGGAACAGAACTGCGTAAGTTAAAAGTTTGCTCATTGTATTTCTTTAGATTGAACAGTTTCTCTTTCAATTTCATAAACATTTATTGAGTACAAGGTCATTCCCTGGGATCTAATGCTAACATCCTTTCTCACGTATTCACATGCATCACATTCTATCTATGATACACACTTCCACACACAGTCACACACCATGCACATTTCCGCATACACAGGGTCCTAAGACACTCGCATTTACATGTAAAGCTCACGACATAATCCCGAACCAGGTATTCACAAACTCCAATACTCCACCCGCGTTTGTCCATAGCCTGTATACGTTTCCAAACAAACATCTTATACGTACCTTCACCTTACGTGACACGCGGTCATGCCCCAGATACATTTATACGTTCACGGATATACATTTACCTATCTATAGCTGCCATGTCTGTACGTGCACAGGTGTTCAGCTTAACCACAGAGTGTATATATGCTCTGATTCCTGGGTAAGGTGGTGGCTTCTTTCCTTAAAAAGGAACACACTGTTGATTAATTTTTTTTCCCCTGAATTTCTTCCTTGTCAAATGGGAGGGAAAAGTTGTTGTGTTTGTGTATCAGGCCCATTAGCCTAGATAAACTGTTGGCCTCCTGTAATGATTAATGATAGAATAGTGCAGTTGTTGCAAAAATAAGTCATGCGGTGAGGAGAGAACTGAAGATTATATCTAACACCAGGGGATGGCTTATTAATCTCACTTCTGGAGGAATTCCTGAGTAAATCAGTCTCCTTTATTAATGATATTTCACTCTGCTCTGTGAGACATCTTTTATCCAGCCAGAAGGGCAATTATCTATTTAGGCCAGGAAACAATATTAGTTACTGCCTCGGCTCCAGGGCAAGGGGAGACACCCAGAGAAGATGGGAGAGAGACACACAGAAGGCTTCTGTCCCCAGATGGATGCCAGGGTTCCTTAAACCTCCAAGCAGGTTCCTCTCCCCCATGCCAAAGGGGGTTGAGGAGGGTGTGTGTGGATGTAGAGGGGCTTGAGGGCAGTTGCCCTGGTCCCTTGTTTGAAATAGCCAGTGCTGGCTCGTTCACTGAACAAGCACCTGCCATCACCCACTGTGGGGAAGGCGTTTGCCAGAGTGCTGGGGGTCTCCCGAGCTGAACAAAGCAAGGTCCCCCTCCTTCGTCTGGGAATCACTTCTGTGCTGGAATTCCACTTTCATCTGATCCTTCTCGGATTGCAGTTTGGAGAGAAGAACAGGGACTCAGATAGCAGCCCAGCATAGAAAAAGGAGGTATTTTCTAGATTTAAACTATCATTTTTCTTTGTCTACCACATGACAGCTGTTGTAAAGAGACAGTAAGAAGACTGGGGAAGCTTCTTTCACCAGCTTACCAGGAAATCACTGGCCCTCTCAAAGTATATTTGTAAATTTGCCCGGTTTTTGTCTTTATCATTCATCCACCCAGCAGGCATGCAGGACGCTCTCACTGGGCCAGCACCCGTACCAGGCTCTGTGGCATCAGCTGTAAGTAAGATCGGGTTCTGGCCTGCTAGGAATTAAGAACTAATGGCAGAATTTTGATCATTAAAACAAAATCGCTCTATAAGATAATAAGGGACAAATGAGTTCTAGTTGCCCAGCTCATGGACAGGAGCAAAATGTGTGTGTGCTTACATGTATACACATGTGTGCACACGTATGTGCATGTGTAATAAATAGAATCCAAAAATGCGTTGTGCACAGCAAGCAGTTGGGTTGGCCAGAAGTCTTACATGACGTCTGTTCCTGGCTCAGCAACTCTGGGGCTTTATCTCCGGCTCCCTTATTTCCCCGAGCTTCAGTTTTCTTACCCATAAAATGAGACTAATGATAGAAATTTCTTGCAAGATTTTTATGCCAATGCTTTATTATCCTAGTGGGTTTTTTTTTAGAGGATCAAATATGCAGAGATGGTACTTAATAAAAAGGAGCTTCTATGAAAACACATGGCGCTAAGACTCTGTCCTAAGTGGAACCCAGCGTAACAAAAATATTAATTGTTGCTGGAGAACTTCCTTGCAATCCAGACACTAGTCTAGCTGCTTTAGCATTATGCATCATCTCTCTGCATGAGTCAGATCCTGGAAATTTGGGGACAGATTTGGAATTGATTCTGGATTGAGCATCTCTTAGGGGACAAGCCTGGTGGGAGAGACCCAGGGATCATCTAGGCCCTCAGTACCTCAAGACAGTGGCTCTGCATTTGCCAGGGAGCCTGGAACAATTGCAGAATCACATCCACCGCATTTCTGAAACTCCTGCACGTGGTGTGTGAGATGCAAGTTCTGACGCATTGTTCTTTGCAGCCCAGGACTTTCTGTCTCGCCCCACTCACCCATGTCCAGCTATGGACACCTCCTACGTGTGACTCTCACCCTGCCATGGGCAGCTCTCCCCACAGCGCCTGCTTGTTCCCAAGTCTGCCCTACAGGACCAGCAGAGATGGAGAAGCCCTGAGGACAAAGGCAGGGGAAATTCAGAGGTAATCAGGAGAGGGTCCTCAGCAGTGGAGCGACTTCTCTCACAGCCTGGAGGGAGCGATGCTGGGCATGGGGTCTGTGCGAGGGCGTGGCAAGTTGGGTCCCGTAGGTGAGGTTTCCTCCTTTCTGGGTGCCAGGCACTCTGCTCAAGCCTCACTTTATACCAATGCATATAACCTCCTCACCCCCACCCTAAGGGGTGGCTTTGTTCTCACTTTACAAAGGGGGAGAAAAAGCACTAAGAGATGAAATTCTTTTTTTTTTTTGAGACAGAATCTCGCTTTGTCACCCTGGTGTCACAGCTCACAGCAACCTCAAACTCCTGGGCTCAATCGATTCTCTTGCCTCAGCCTCCCGAGTAGCTGGGACTACAGGTGCCCACCACAATGTTTGGCTATTTTTTTAGAGATGGGGGTCTCGCTTTTGCTCAGGCTGGTCTCGAACCCATGAGCTCAGGCAATCTACCCTCCTTGGCCTCCCAGAGTGCTAAGATTACAGGCATGAGCCACCGCAGCTGGCCAAGAGATTAAATTCTTGCCCACGGGGACTCAGTTAGTTGCAAGGCTACATTCAAATCCAATTCCGCTATCACAAGCACTAACCATTGGGTCACTGCCCGGCTGGCCCCATCTCCTACCCAGTTCTTCCTCCAATGCCCAGGACTATACTGCAAGTAGCAGCCCGCCGACACCCCCCCCCCCCCGCACCTTCCCCAGCCTCGGCCTTTCCTGGCCTGGGGCGTCTGCATAGGAGGTCCCTCCTCTGGCCGGGGCTGGGGTAGCGATCCTGGGTTTGAGTTCCTCACTCAGGGTGCGGGCCACGCCTGGCCTGTCCCGGTGGGCAGTGGACGGTGTGGAAGCCCAGCCCCTCTCTGTCAGCACTTTTGCTGCCCCCCTCAACCCTCCCCACCCCAGTAATTAAATAAGTCTCTGGAAGAGGAGCCTGTACAGTATGTCATAAAATCTCTCTGAACTACCTATATTTACCCCTGAAAGTGAATTCTTTATAAGACTCGGGATATCAAAGCAGCTGGGATCAAAGTCGTTTTAATAAGCCAGCCGAGTGCGCCTGCCCGGCCTGGCCTCCTCCTGCTGCCCTCCTTGGAAGGCACTTAGGACGCCCCTTGGGCCGCATTGTCACTCTGATTGCTCACTGCACACACCTTTAGGGGAACAAAAACGCCCACCCCTCTCGTTGCCCGGACCCTGCCCACCCTGCCCTGCGCAGGCTGTGTGTGCTCTGGTCCCCCGAGCCTAAAAGAGCATCCGTTACAAGTCACAAGTCAAGATGTGCTGGGAGGGTCGGAGCCAGGTGTCACAAACTGGCTCACAGATGCAGGGTCCACACTGAGCTAAAAAGCAGAGAATGAGGTGGGGCTTAACAATTGGAACAAAGTTAGAAAACGGTTCCCCTGGGGCAGTTTCCTAGTAACGGGCTGGAGGGAGGTTCACGGTGTGATGGTCATCTCGGTTCTTAATTTGGGTCTTAGTTACATGAGTGTGTTCAGTTTAAGAAAATTCATCAGGCTGGATAATTTGATCATGTGTGTTTTTCTGCATGTGTGATACATTTCAATAAAAAGATTTTAAAAGTCTGGACTGCTTGTTTGCGTTCCCAGGAGATTGGGTCACCCAGGCAGCATTTCCACATGGCCACTATCAGTGGCGGCTGAGTTGTGGCCGCCAAGGTGGGAGAGGTGGGCACCAGCTATCACAGTTGCTACCCTGGCCATGTCATACATCTACACCGCCTGCCTGCCTGCCTGTAAGAATTTCAGGTTGAGTAGGGCGCCAGCCCCATATACCAAGGGTGGAGGTTTCAAACCCAGCCCTGGTCGAACTGCAACAAAAAAATAGCCAGGCGTTGTGGAGGGCGCCTGTAGTCCCAGCTACTCGGGAGGCTGAGACAAGAGAATGGCCTAGGCCCAGGAGTTGGAGGTTGCTGTGAGCCGTGAAGCCATGGCACTCTACCAAGGGCGACAAAGTGAGACTTTGTCTCTAAAAAAAAAAAAAAAAGAGAAGAAAAGAATTTCAGGTTGAGATCCCCAGGCTGGTTTAACCTTCTCATTGTACTAATGACAAAACTGAGGCCCAAAGGAAGAGAGAACCAGTGAGTTCCAGTGTTTAGTTGTTGGTTTAGATGCATCGTTTTACATCCGTGGTGCAAACCATGGCCCAATTTCTGCTTGCCACCTGTTTTGTAAATAAAGCTTTATTGGAATCAGTTTCACTCATTCATTTGTGTGAGGTCTATGGCTGCTTTTGCGCTATGATGGCACCGTTGAGTGGAAGATGTTGTAAGCCAACAGCCCTCCCAAAGACCCAAGTCTGTCTCAGCCTGTCTCGGCCTTGGTCCCCAGCATGGCCCCCCGCCTTGGGTTAATTCTGAGAACAGGTTTCTTTTCTTTCTTTCTTTTTTTTTTTTGTAGAGACAGATCTCACTTTATCACCCTCAGTAGAGTGCTGTGGGGTCACACAGCTCACAGCGACCTCCAACTCCAGAGCTTAGGCGATTCTCTTGCCTCAGCCTCCCGAGTAGTTGGGACTATAGGCACCCGTCACAACGCCCGGCTATTTTTCTGTTTTGCAGTTTGGCCGAGGCCAGGTTTGAACCAGCCACCTTCGGTATATGGGCCAGCGCCCTACTTGATGAGCCACAGATGCCTCCCTGAGAACAGGTTTCTGACAAGGAAGTTCTCTAAGCTCCCTGACCACCCCTTGGCTGGGTTGAAACAATGATGGAAACTCACTCAAGCAGAGTTTCCCAGGTACTGGGCTTTCCAAGTTGTCCCCATGGTTACTGAGTTACCCCCCTGAGCCACCATGCAGCTACCCGCTGAGCCAACTACCTGACTGTAACCCCGCTCTGTAACTGGCCATGTTCTGCTTTTGTACATGCCTGCTTTGCCACATCAGCACACAAAAGGCTGCCTGCATTTCTCTTGGCTGCTGTTTGCCCTTTGGGCAGCGGTCCGCCTGTGCAGATGTAACCACCTGATTTGAGCCTTGCCCTTTGGGGCAGTGGTCCACCTATGCAGGTGTAAATAAATCATCACCATGTGATTTGAGCCTAAAGTGGGGTCCATGTATTCTTATGGGTGGCATGAGTTACAACACAGAGACTGAGATGGCAGAGGGCCCACAAAGGCCAAAATACTTATACTTTGGACTTTCACAGAGAAGTTTCGCTCACCCTGCCTTATACCATAATCTTTCCTATGTCATGGCCCAGCAGCAAGGAAAATAAAATCCAGTTCACCAGGTCATCATTCCATCAAGGACTCTCTTCAACGACTCCTCTGCCCACTGCTGTGGGGGACCTGGCATGGGTACATAAAACTGGCCTCCGGACAGGAGCTAGCATATGGCAGGGTGGCCCGGGGACTAGCTGTTCTGCCTCTAAGGAGTAGCGTGGCCTTGGGGAAGGGAAAGGGACCCATATGATTGTTGAAAAATCCTGAGAGGTCACATGACCAAAAGTGCTTTGATTCTAAAGGGCTAGGGTGGTGACCACGATGATTCCAATGAGAATAACATCACTTTTTTTTTTAGACTATAGAAGTGTAAGTTTCTTTTATATTTGAGAGAAGGGACATAGCAAGGGGAAGAGATGAGAAAGAAAGAAGAGAGCTGAGAGCAGGGGGTGATCAGGGAAGATGGGGTTGGAGGAGAGCAAAGGAACAAGAGACAAAGGCATTCCCGGCGTCCCAAAGAAAGAAAGGAAGATGCCAGAGAAAGAAAGACGCGGAGCAGCACTATTCTCTAATAGTTTGTGAGCACCTACTGTGTGCTCCGAACTAGGCTTAGCATTTTAAACGCATTATCCTGTTTAATACAACACACCTTAGAGGTGGGTACCATTGTTTTGCCCATTTAACAGATTAGGAAACTAGGGTATTTAAGACTTTAAGAGGCTTGGTCATCCTATTTAGTGGACACCTTCTGTGTGCCATATTCTACTATTCTCTATTTTTGACTTTAGAGCTAGAGCAGTGAATAAAACAAAGATGCACGAAGTTTCAGATAAGTTAAAGGGCCCAAGGTGACACATCTAGAGAGCAGAGGGCTGAGATGAGAAATGATCCAGTAGGTTGGACTCTCTTGCTGAAGGGCAATGGTAATCAGGAGAGAGGTAGGGAGGAGTCAAGGCCAGAGTCCTGGGATCTTGTCCTCGGCCACCTCTCCTGGCTTCTCCCAATTCAAACCCAGTGGTCTGTATCTAGAGCATGGCACCAGATGTTGCCCTCAAGGGGCCCCTGGAAATCTCCCAGGAGCTGAATGGCTCTGTTAAGCCACCTCTTTGCTTGAGGACCCAGAAATAAGTCAAGTGGACCTCTCTTGAGGCTAAGTCCAGCCCCAGGCCATAGCCTTGAGGCCTTCTCCAGGGTGGTCCTGTGGAAGAATATCCCCCGCTTGCTTTCTAGTGATCCAAAAGAGCCTATAGAAAAACTCTTTGAACTTGAACTGTCTGGAGCACCCCCGGATAATCAGATGATGGAGAATCCTGCCACCAGGGCCTTGAAAATGACTTTTCCACTGCAAAGGGTGGGAAGGATAGAACTTGGGCCTAGGGGCTGGGGGTGAGCTGGTCCACATCCTAATGCCTTGTGCAAAGGCCACTACTTTGGAGGAATCTGTCCCCAAAGCCACTGCTTCTGCACCGGGTACTGCACCCAGCATGAGGCTGCCAGATCGCTCTAGCGCATCACCAGAGGGGGTTTCTGAGTCTCCTTCCCTCCTCAGACTGGGAGCTCCCGGGGTGTAGGGCAGGGCTGGAGGCATCACTGGGTCCTCTGTGCCAGCACAGAGCCTGGGGCAAATTTGCTGGGTAAACAAAGCTCTTTTCCTGGGTCTGGGCAAACCAGCAGGAGGCACTCACCATCAGGGGCTGGGACCCTCTTGCAAGTGCACAAGCACATGGGAGAGACCCTCCTTAAACTTTGTAACTGGACAAGCCTCCACTGCCTCACCCTAGTCCAGCCCTGTTCTCCTGTTTCTTTCCTTCCTTCCTTCCTTCCTTCCTTCCTTCCTTCCTCCCTTCCTTTTTCCTCTCTCTGTCTCTCTCTCTCTCTCTCTCTCGCAGAGTCTCACTCTGTGCCCTTGGTAGAGTGCCGTGGTGTCATAGCTCACAGCAACCTCAAACACTTAGGCTCAAGAGGTCCTCCTGCTTCAGCCTCCTGAGTAGCTGGGAGGACAGGCACCTGCCACTGCTCCCAGCTAGTTTCTGTAGTTTTAGAAAAGATAGAATCTGGCTCTTGCTTGGGGTGGTCTCCAACTTCTGAGCTCAGGCGACCCACCCCACTTGGCCTCCCAGAGTTCTAGGATTACAGATGTGAACCACCACACCCGCTCCCCCATTCCCACTTCAAAAGTAGGGAAACTGAGGCTGCAACACAGGATGTTAAGCCCTCAGGAGCATGACACATGATACTGGCAGAACTGGGGATCAAATCCAGGATTGCTAGATTGCCAGAATCCCAAGGCAGTGTCTGAGTTCCCACCTAGGTGCTCAGGACTAAGGCTGGCTTGGCAGTCTTAAAAGGGACTCATTCAGGTCTCTCCCAAACCATGTCCCTGGGAGACTCTGGCCCAGCCTGGGCCTGGCCTGATCCTGCTGTCCCGGGTGCGCTGCCTCTCCCTTGCAGAGCCAGCTTGGGCCCCAGCACGGCCTCTTGTGGGTCTCTCTTTGCCAGATTCCAGCTACAGGGCCTGCTGCTCAGACTCCAAGCAGGGACCACACTGTTTGGGGTTAGACACAAAGCACCAAGTCATGAACTGCCCCCACTCCCTTCCCCTGGGAGGGGGCGCTGGCAAGGAGGCATCAACTTCAGATGGCATGTTCTTTTTCAGATCTCAATATTAGCTAGGGATCATTATGCCCATTTAACAGATGAGGAAATCAAGACTCCCACAGATATGAAGAGATGCCAAGGGGCAGGCACCAGTGTGAAGACGTCCCATCCTGCTCTGGAATCCAGCCTGCTAGATCCATCCATTTCCTTGGGAAAGGAGGAAGAGTGGAAAATACTTTCTAATGACTCTGGGATAAGTAAGTGTGGATCTCATTTGAACCCCATCTAGATCAAAATGTGAGTTTTTCCTGGTTAAGCTTTAAAAAATGACTTTGGGGTTTTCAAAAGAAAATACTCTGCTGACATACACATCAATAGCTCACTTAAAACTTGGAGAATTGCACCATTAACATGTTTTTTCTCTTTTTACCAGTCCTTCCCAGATCCTTACTCCCCTGGATCTCAAGGAGCAAAGTCCAGGCCCCTCTAGGTTCTCTACTCTTTGGGGAAAATTCTCTTCTCAGGGGTGGCCCTGGGTTCCTTGCCACAGCAATGGCACAATCGCTGTTGAAATGGTGAGGCAAGAGGCAGCATCTGTTCAGAAAAGGGGGCATTATGATTCTCCTTTCCTAGGGGAGGGAGCTGAAGGCACCCCCTGCTGCAGGTTTGCAAGGGATGGATGAAGGTCGGGGAACAATTTCGTAACCTAGACCGTAATGAGATTGCAAGCTGGAGAGAAAGATTCACAACATAAATAGGCCAACACATTTGTTCATTTCTCTTGTTGAAATTTCTTTCCAAAACCCATCCCCCAACCCCTCAAAAAGGGAAACATTGTAAGAAATGATAAATTGGGGTTTTGTGTGTGTGTCTTGTTTTAAACCAATATGATCTCAATTCTTTTGTGGGCTTAGAAAGTCCGTGCGGGAATTCCCCCCTTGCTGTAAATACCCAGCGTCCCAGCCTTATGGCATGTGATCTGTAATAAACTTCAAAAGAACACCTTTGACATTTTAGATAACTTGCAAATGATGATGCAGAGAGATCTTTTGCCACTACAAAGAAAGAACAAAAGAACCGACATGAAAGAGAAATCAATAAACATATGGCAATTAATAAAACATTTTCTATGAATACCCTACAAAGAGTTTTACAACGGTATAAAAACCCAACAGTTGTTTCAATGTGGATTTAAGAAGTCTCAGCTGGCGTATTAAGACATCCGTACCGAGCAGCACACGGGAAGGCACAGAAAAACCGGGGCCAAGGCGGGGCTTGTAAATCCATCAGAGGCAAAGGTACAGATCAGACGGGGAGATGGCCTGGCAAGGGGCTGGAGGATGGAGCCGCGCATTCCGTTTTCAGGGGCTAAAAATGCCAGGTGGAGGGCAGCACGTCTTTTCAACTAGGGGGAACCGCTGGTGAATTAGCCCATTTGGAAGTTGGGCTGGGGTCCCCCTGAAAACATCAGTGGCTAAGCCAAGCCCCGGTCATGTTCTCAGAGATGAGCTCTGTGGCACACTCGGAGACCTGGGCTCCTCCCTATCCAATCTCTGCCAACTTCCGATTGTGTCCAGCCTGGGGCCAAGGTGAGATGCAGTAAGGGGAAGTATTAATCAGAAGTAAGGTGGGGATGCCGACCAATTAGAGTGGATCCAGGACACACCCCCACAGATCACGAGCACTACTGAATTCTCCTCTGAATTCTCAGCTGCAGCTTCTCCGATGATTCTTCCTTAACCCCAGGTCTCGAGTTTGACTTTTGCCTCTGAAACTTCCAGCTTACTGGGTGGCTCTCTTAGAGCTCTTTGGCCTCTGTTTCCCTCTCTGTACCAATGGGGACAATGCTGTGTGCCCATTCTCTCTCCTAGACTTGCTGGATGGTCATAGATGTTAGTGTGAACCTCAGAGCTCTGTGCCCTTGGAAACGGGTGGGGAGAAAAAGTGCCCCCTTTCAGCCTGGACATTCTGGGGCCATGCAATTTAGCTTTACCAACTCCCCACCTTATCCTCTTCCTTGGTGGTCTTCACGGCTTCATCAAGTAATTAGAAAATACTAGACTCTTCTGACCTTTGTGCATTTAGAAGTCTCTGCCTGACATCCCTTGCAAACCAAAATGGGTGAATCACTCCTTCAAGGCAAAAGCTAGTGGCCTCTCCGGCTTTTCTCTCTGCAAATTGTGCCACATAGGCTGGTGGATGGGGCTTCTTTGGAAATCTAGGAGGAGAGTGAGAACTGGACAGCCCACGGTCGTTTGGACACACAGAAAGCAAGGCAGACAGGGCGGCGCCTGTGGCTCAAAGGAGTAGGGCGCCAGCCCCATATGCCAGAGGTGGCGGGTTCAAACCCAGCCCAGGCCAAAAACAGCAAAGGAAAAAGAAGAAAAGAAAGCAAGACAGACGAAAGGACAGGAGGAGGGCAGAAGAAGAACATTCGTCTCCCTGTGCAGTGTTTTTGTATGCAGGGAACCGTGTGTTCTGTCACAAGCATGTGTACATCTGTGTGTGAATGTTGCCTGAACAAAGGCAGCCTGGTTGAGCAAAAAGGCAGAAAATATTTGACTGCTGGATTCAAGTTCTTTGTGACCGTGGCTGAGTTTGTTTTTAAGTCTCTTGGCCTTAGCCTTCCCATCTGTAAAATGGGTGTGAGATCACAAACAACCCAGGCTGTTCACAAATTAATAAGCTAAAGAGTCCAATACAGACCTACATCATCTCCATGATGAGGGAGATGCCAGGATGCCCTTCTTTTGAGTGGGAAGGTGGTCTGGTCCCTATCTGGCCTCCCACATTCTTTGACTTCCTGGCCTTAGTGCAGTAAGTTTTGTTCACTTACAGCAGTGTAGAATCTCCAAATTCAAGGGTATACACTCACTCTGCCCTGCAATGGCAGCCTCCACCTGGCTCTCCCAAGCAGTACCCCTCAATACCACCATCATGAATGACAGCCATCTAGCTCTGATTTTCATGCTTCTAAATCAGAGTGCTCACTACCTCCCAAGGCAGCCTTCCCTGCCCTGGACAGCTTTAAATGGTAGAAAGGGGAATGGGCACACTGGCTCACACCTGTAACCCTGAGAGGCCGAGGTGAGAAGATCTTCTTGGGCTCAAGAGTTCGAGATCAGCTTGAGCAAGAGTGAGACCCTGGCTCTACTAAAAATAGAAAAATTAGCCACATTATGGTGGGCACCTATAGTCCATTTACTTGAGAGGCCGAGGCAAGAGGATCACTGAGCTCACAAATTTGACGTTGCTATGAGCTAGGCTAATGTCCTGGCACTCTAGCCTGGGCAACAGACTAAGAGTCTGCCTCAAAAAATCCAAAACGAATGATAGAAAGGCCTTCTTTATATTGGGCCGAATCTTTCTGCTTTGGCCCAGTGGTTCTCAGTCTTAGCTGTGCCTTAGAATCAGCTGAGAGGAACCAGAAACTCTGAAGCAGAACCTCTGGGGATGGGTCCTATGAAGGGTATTTTTAAAGCATCCCAAATCATTCTAATGATTTGAATGCTGGGACCACTGGCCACTCGAGGGGGTGTCCAGGGGCCCTCTGAGAAGTCTTCGCTGGGGCAGGCAGGAATCCCCTCTGGGCAGGGTCCCCTCCAGACTCTGAGTCTGGATTGGAATTGTCACTGCTCTGGATGGCAGCTGGGCAAGTCCCATGTAAGGGTCCGGTGTGCCCCCTGACCCTCAGCCTTCATGTCACCTGACACACTCGCTAGAAATACACATCCTGGCCCTCTCCAAGTCCTGCAACAGCAGGATCTGTGGTGGTGGGACCCCAGAAAGTCGCATTTTTATCTGGCTCCTTCCACGGTGGGATTCTTTGCATGTTAAAATCCAAGAAACAATTCTGTGGGGTTAAGAGCAAGGGCTCTGAGGTCAAAGGAATCTTGGTTTGAATTTCACCTTCGCTGTTTTTTACCACTTCGGCAAACCAATTAGGAAAATCTGTGCTTACTTCCTTCATCTATAAAATGGGGTTAATTGTATTGACCTTGCTAAGAGGTTAACCCAGAGATTAAGGGGTCTGATGAGTGTAAAATACACAGCCCAGAGTGTGGTTCATATTACATGCTTAACATAAGGGAACAAATAATAATACTAATGGTGATAATGACTGTTGTGTTCATAGTAGTTGCTGTAAACCTTTTCCTTTTCCTGGTTTTACTTCAGGGCACTCTGGATTTCTTTTGAAAAAGCCAAAGGTGGTAGAAGCTGCCCAAATTTGAGGATAAGAAGAAACCAAGAGTTTCCACTTCTCCTTTGGGATCCGGACAAAGTAACCAAGTGTTTTTTTTCTGGATTAGGGAATCACTGA
This sequence comes from Perodicticus potto, assembly GCA_963574655.1. Taxonomy (NCBI): domain Eukaryota; kingdom Metazoa; phylum Chordata; class Mammalia; order Primates; family Lorisidae; genus Perodicticus; species Perodicticus potto. Next base: position 62,766 of record CAUYRH010161450.1, read on the forward strand.
TGGACCTTGTCCCCAAGCAGCTTTCCCTATGAACCCATAGGGTTGAGACAGTGGTGGTCAGAGGAAGTCCGGACTAAACCTCCAGACCCCCAGGATGGCCTCTCTGCTGAGAGAGACTTGACCCTACCCCCGTGACTTCCAGCAGGAGGCCTGGCCTCAAGTCAGTCAAAGAAATAGGAGGCATTGGGACACACAGGGACAGTCTCCAGCATCCTTCAAACTCACACCAAAGGTCTCCTTGTCATAGCCTATCCATTTTCAAAGTCCATTCGAAGTTCTCCTAACCAATCTTCTTCTAACTCACTTCTCAGATTAGCCAATATTCTCTATTCCTTCTGCAAATAGCCAGGTTGCTGCCCACCATAGGTCATGGGCTCTGCTGGTCCTGCACCACTGAGTGCACCCACGCACCTGTGTTCCAGGGTGGAGGTGGGCAAAGTCATCCCAAGGTGGTTAAGTTTATTTCCAAGCTGCTTATGTGCCTGTTGTGCTTGTTACAGTCCTTACATAAATGCATTAAATATTTCATAAACTGATGAAATGGGAGTGCAAAATCAAGACTTTGAAAAGTCTCAGTAAAGGCGATTTTCTAAAGAAAATGTGCTGTCAGATTAGGAGGAACAAAATAACTACAAAAGGCTGTGAAAAGTGTAGATATCTAAACAAATTCTGCATTCACATTGCTTGGCATGTACACTTAAGTTCTCACACCACATGGAAGATAATTAGAAAATGTAGTTAGAATGCTATGGGTTTCATTCATGTAAGAAAGATTACCTGGGAACCCCAATTGGAGGGATAATGTACAAAGAAACCGTCTATGTGGAAAGATCAGTGAATGCTCATTTAGCTAGCATATTTTGGTTAAAATTAAATGCACACAACAATAAGTACATATTGTTTCTAAAGATTTCACACTGTCATGTTTTACTTACTTGAATTCCTACCCAGGGAATCATTTGAGACCCTTCTGCTGCTTCTTTTTAGATCAGTCTTAGAGTGCTAACCCATTTCAGGCAAGCATGCAGGCCAGGCAACATGAAATCGCTTATCTACAGTCTAAGAGCTGGTGCATGTTCAGCTGGGTCTTGCTCCTCTGCCCATGTGGTGTATAGAATTCTAAGGTGGTCTCCAAGCTGCCTGCTCACTGCCGTACCTGTCATTTCCAGCCCCCCTTCCCTGGAGTGTGAGAAGAACCTGAGGTTTCACTCCTAGTTGGTTCACTTCCACTTAACCCAAAGGAGATGATCCTTGGTGGGCCTGACCCAATCAGGTGAAGAGAGAGACCAGGGAGACATTTCACTGGCTGGCTTCGAAGAACATAATTTATACAGCTTCAAGGAACTATATTCTTCCAACCACCTGAAGGAGCTTCAAAAGGAGGCCCAACCCTGGCCAACACCTGTGTAGAAGTCTTTTGAGACCCAAGCAAAAGATCCAGCTAACCCGTGATCAAGAAAACTGTGTCATAATCAACTTTTGTTGTTTTAAGATGCTAAATTTGTATGATTTGTTATATGACATTAAAAAAATCTAATATAGCCTTGACAGACACCCCCCCCTTCCCAAATACAGCTACATTTTGCCCCTAGCCTGCTTATCAGATGGGACTTTCTAGACTTGGAGATAGGGTTGGGCTATGCCTGCAAGGATAGACCCATCCAAGGTGACTTCTTCATTCTAAAGTGATGTCTTGCTTTTATTCCAGGCAAATTAATTTCCCATATGAAATTCAGTTTAAGTAGATTATTAGGAAGAAAAGTGCCTGCCTCCTTCCCACTCCAAGGGACAGGCACTTGCATTAGCTTCTGTTTCTGAATTAAACATCAATAAAGCGGCTTGTCATTAGTGTTACTTTGGAAGGAGCTTTTGTAAATTTCATACTCTGTTAAGATCCTCCTCTGCCTAATAAGTTTACTTTTTCCAAGGTGTTCATATTCTTTGCACCCCTTTCAAACACAGAAACTCAGTCTCTAATTGCCAGTCCTAGCTCAGCCCCTGGGCCCTGCTTTTAAAAATAAAAGTGCCTGAAAAGGAACCACTTGAAACCATTTATTAGCTGCTTTGGGTGTCTTTTTCCCCCTTTGGGAGATGGGAGGTCTTTGCTGTTTCTTCCAGACCGAACAGCTAAGGCCAGAGACACGTTTTTATTTATTTTGCTACTCCCAGTTCCTAGCATAAGGCCTGGCAAGAGCTAGATGCACAGAAAATGTTTGCAGAAGGAAGGCAGGAAGGAGGGGAGGAAGGAAAATGTAAAAATAAAAATGAAGGAGGGAGGGAAGGGGAGAGGGAAGGCAAATGACCCCTCTTCTGGTCTTACGGTGTGTGGTGACACAGGCAGCACTCTGGCCTCTGTACCAGGTGTCCTGGCCACGTCCCTGGCCCACGCAAAGGTCTGCAGACTTTCCTGGCCGATCTTCTGGCTTAGTGACTCTTTCTGCTCAAGGGTGATTTCCTGGGGGTGGGAATGTGCTCAGATCACATTCAGGGGAGGCTGCAGGTGTCAAGGAGTTAAAGCCGGCAGAGCAACTCTCCATGAACGAACGATGAAATTGGGGGCTAAATCCACCTGCCTCCACGTGGAGTGATTCTGAGCTATGTGCTATAGTCTCCAGAAAGTTCCTGGCAAGAGCGAGTCCCCATTCCCAGTAACCCTCTCCAGATTGCCCCCACCATTGAACATCTGACTTCCCTATCCGCCTTCCCCATTTATTTACCAAGCTTCCTGGCGGCGCCTTCCAAATAAACTCCTTACACCCATCTTGTCTCAGTCCCCTCTCAGGGAATGCCAAAGTGAACCACTCTTTATTCCCCTACTCCTGCCTGTGGCAGACATCACTAATTGATCACATGGCTTGTTCCTTTTGTGCTCAGACAAGGTTTCAGAAGGCTTCCCTGCACAGTGATCTGAACAGCCATGATTAATCATTCCATGGACCAATGAACCCTAATTCCAAACATTCTGTCCCTGGACCTCTTCTTGTGGGGTTAGTGGCAGTCACTGTCCAGACTCACCAATGCAACAGAACCTCAATCCACTAAGGGAAAAATGAGCTATCACACAGTTATCATACAGTAAATGGCCTGTTATACAGCATTTAGTGTGGAAAGAACACAAAGTTAGGAGGATAATTCACAGGTACTGGTATTTACTCCACACTGGCCACTTCATAGGTACCTCATGGGAGTAATATATTTGATCTTTATGACAATCTATATGATATCATTTTCATCATTTCATAACTCAGAAAACTGAGGCACAGAGAGGTCAAGGCACTTATCAAAGATCACACAGGTTGTCAGTCACGGAGCCTGGATTCAAAGCCAGGTTGTTGGTAAACAATAATAGCACCGAAAGTGAACCTACAAAATTCCATTCATTAAACTAATAAAGCATTTCTGCATATCCAAAAATATGAGACAACTCACTGCCCAGCTAAAGGGCTGCACAGCAGGGGAGGGCCTGGGTGACTGTATGAGTTGGGAACCACGCAAAGAGTCAGATCCACACAGCATACCCTCTAACCTTTGGGTTGCTCTGCACAGAGCCAGGGCTCTGAGTGGCCCTACCACCCATTTGAAACTCATCACATCCAGTGACACTCAGAGACCAGATGCCCAGGGATTAGGAGTCTCTCTGACAGGTCCAAAGAGCTGGGCTAGAAATGAGTCATTTCTGTGTACTGCCACATAACTTGGAGGCCTTTCCCCAGAATGAAGTTTGCTTGATCACTGCGGCTTTATCTGCAAGCAGGCAGGAGAAAATATGTTTCAGCACCTCAGATCTCACCACCATTTCTCTCCAAAGCCACTTACAGGGAGCCCATCACTGCTTGAGACACAGAAAGGCTGATAATGCCCTGGCCAGGGCTCAGCAAGTGGTTGAACTAATTAAATGCGTGTCAGCTGCACACCTCCAGCTATCTCTGACAAGGGAGGGATGGGCCAGGACTGGGGGGTGTGAGAGCCAGGGCCATCAGGCCCTAAAGGTCCTACAGACCAAGAGTCAGGCCAGGAAGAATGGGAGGCTGGGCTCTAAGAGTGGCCCACAACCACAGCCCACGCGGTGACTTCCAGCGGTAACCCCAGGCCCCGCTCTAACCCCACAACTGTAATGGCAGGTACAATTCTTGAGTATTTAGCATGAGCTGGGCCCTGTGCTAGGATTTTCCTACACATTCTTTCACCTGAGAGGCAGTTTGCATGTGGTTAGAGAATGCACAGGTTCAGATTTGAACCCCTTAGTATCCATGACCTTGAGTCCATTACTAACCTTTCTAAGCTTCAGATTTTTTTCTCTGTAAAGTGGGGTTCCTGATAGTCCTTGTTTCAAGGGGTTCTCATTGAATGAGTTAATGCACAGGCAGCATGGGCGTCACTTTATTTAAATCCTCACTGTGGTTTTGGGAGGAGTGGTTATTATTCCCATTTTACGGAGGCAAAAACTGAGGCACTGAGCAGTTAGGCCATTTGCCCTAAACTACACAGAGGTGGCTGGACTCGACTGTGAGATCTGCTTGAGTCCTGTGGAAATGGGAGCCACTGCCTTCCTAATGGAGTCCCAAGGCATCTGGGGCTGAGGAATGGGTACAGCTCCCACCTGAGGGCTGGTTTAGCTAAGCCTCCAGGTTCCTTTTCTTTCTTTCCGGGCCTCTGAGGTCTCATTGGTGCTAAGGGCAGGTAGGAGAATTAGTTGTTGAGTAGATCATAGCAGCGAATCCCTCCTGTTCAGAGACTGTTCAGTGGGGAAGAACGCTCAGCCTGTGGGAGCTTAGTCACGCACCAAATCACCCTGGAGACCTCCTTTGTGCTGTGATGTGCAGCACCAGGTTATATTAGTCCATATGGTATCTTTGTGTGGATTTGATAATGGCTCCTCTGCTTTGGAGGAGGATTTCGGGATCAATTGCAGCCCTCACTTGCCCTCTTTGCTAGGAGTCCTTTGGCAGTGTACAGCTTACACAACTGCACAGATGCCCAAAATTCTACCCTCAGTTGCATCTTACTTGAGGAAGCATGGTGGCTCCTAGACCGTCTCTAAGAAAGCAGTCATCCTGGTGGGGAGGTTGGCACTGACAGATTTGATACTGCAATCTGGGGCTTCCTTAGAAGGAGGCTGGGCACAGGCAAGGAAAGAACCCTTCTGCTCTCAGCGGGCCTGTCTGCATCTATGCCCCAACTCTGAGGAAGCAAGCAGGAGGCCTTTCTTAGCCCAGCCAGGAAGAGAGGAGGAAAGGTTTCATGCCTTCCTCCTGCAGACCTTAGGTGGGTCTGGGCTGGCTGTTGAGGTATCCCCTCCTGGTTCAGAGTCCCAGCCTCACCAGGCTTAGTCTAACCCCCTTTGTGGTACCGATGAACAGTGTCTCCAGCCCATCTTAATTCAGAGCCATTGGAGTCAGAGCTTGAGCCACCCAGGAGTGGACTAGAAGTCTGGCCTTGGAAACTCTCATGTTGCTATTCATAGGCCGTTCCTTCAGGCTGACACCTTTTTCCAGGCTCTTATGGCGGATAGGGCATCCCTTTGAGACCGATGACAGAGCTTAGAGGCAGAGCGGGCAAATAGCTAGACAAAGCTCATGGGACCCAGAATACTTGCTATCTTGGGGGCCCACGGGACGGGCTCTAAGGTGCAGAGGTCAGGGCTTTAGCTTTCCGGCCCAGCGAGTGGGCAGAACCCTCTCTCGGCCACCTGTGGACCCCTTCTGTGTAGTTAGGAAGGTCAATCTGGGTTTCTCATTGTTCCCACAATGACCCCTCAAGATACAATATCAGCTGAGAAGGTGTCTCCTTACTTGGAAGACTCTTGTTTTTCTACAAAGCACAGAGTTAGGCAAAAATACAAATTGTAAGAGGTTCAATTATGTATAAGGGGTGAGTACCAGTGCTGAGTAGCCAAGGGGGTGGACTGTGACAGTTAATTAAGGTTTTGTCTCTCAGCTCTGGGCTCAGCTTTGTGATGCCAAGGCTGGGACTCTGCCCAGCACAGTTTCCCGCTCCCTGTTAGGCTCTGCCAATAGGGACGCTAGAGGGAGACTCAGAGGCTGGAGGAGGAAGGGACTCTCTTCTTCCTCTTTGCTTCCTGTCTGGTCTGCTCGTGGTTCCTTTCAGCATCAGCACCGCGAGGCTTCCCCTGGGCCGCAGAGTTCCCTTCCCAAGCAGTGGCAGAAACCAGTCTGCAGGTGTTCCAATTCTCATAGAAAGAGCCTCACTGTGCTCCCTCAGAGACACCAGCACCAATGGACAGTGCCCCCTTTCCAGCCGTCTGCATCCTCAACTTACGGAGCCCCTGCACCAAGCCCAGAGACACCAGCGCCAGCCAACTAATGACTCTTCCTCAGACACCTGGATCCCAGGTCTAAGGCGCTCCCCCTCTCAGCTTCTGCATTTCAATAATTCCAACCTCCTCCTGGTATTTCTTTTCACACCCCCATGCGTGCACGCATAACTACATGCACATTGTGTGTGCACGCCAGAAGCCTTTAAAAGTTCGCAAAGCAAGGATGCACGCACATGTCCAGTATGTTCACACACGGGCATTGTGCCCACATGCACACACGCATAACCACGCATATTCACATATGCACACATGCACTGCATCCGTACAACCAAGGGTGGGTATACCCACCACCTGCACTGCATATACACACACACACCATGTATGCACATACAAACACATCATACATGTATACATGTGTGCATGCATAACCCCTGCATGCAGCTAGAAGCACACGCAAACACATACCCCGCCCGTGCCCACATTTATGTCTGCACGCACGGCTGGGGCGTGCCCACCTGGGTGTGGAACCTCACACATACTCGTACCCAGCCTCCGTAAGCATGCACAAATGCACCACACACAAATGCACATGTATGTGCGAGTAACTGCGCACATTCGTGTTTGCACAATCATACACACATAGTCACACTCGTTCACGCGTATACACATGCCACGTGTGCACACATGCATAGCAAGCACAGTCCATGTACGCACAAGTGCACTGTGTGCAGATACGTGGATCACTTATGCACGTGTAGCCGCCAGGCGTGCACATCTGCACACAGAAACGCGCTGCACACATACACAGGCACGCTCCGCTGCGGAGCACGCATGCCCACGGGCACGCACACACACTGGCCGGCGCTCCCAGGCCTGGCTGTAATTGCTCCCAGCCCCGGAATCTGGCAAAACGGTCTTGTGGGGCGTCGGCCACGGCCCCTGATTAATCCCAGCTTTTCCCGCGCCCGGAGCGCCGACGCCTCCGAAGTGCGGCCGGGCCGGGCCCATCCCCAGCCCCGGCTCGTAATCAAAAGGCAGATTTCCGCGCCGGGCACCTGTTTACAGGGCCGCGCAGCCTCCTCCCGTGGCCGCGTTTTATCTCGGCGCGGCGGTGAATAATTCATGGCCCCGGGTCTGCTTTGCAGTCAAACGCGCTGCGTTCTGTCCGGAGCCGCCGCCGCCGCCGCCGCCCGCCGGCCGCTGTGATTTATTATTTACCAACGCGCGGCCGCGCCGTGTAAGGTGAGCATTGTGGCTGCTCGCAGAACTGTTACAATCTGGCCTCGTTAGTGGCCTTTCTTGCTGCCTCTCCAAACAGCGGCCTCGCTTATTGATTTTCCCGCGGAACCTCTGCCAGGAAATCCCACCGCTGCTGCTCTCAAAGCTGTTGCTATAAAGTCAGACTTGGCCCTTCTTCTCCAGAACAAGAACTCGTGTTTGGATGCGCTTTCTTCTTTTATCCATTGTGTCTTCTCCTCTGCCCAGGCGTCTCCCATTAGTGCGTCCCCCCCACCCCCATCCCGGCTCCCTCCTTTCTCAGCGACAACCGCGACGCTCATCTGAGCAGAGGAGATGAGGTTTTTTCTTAAGACGGTGGTGGCCCGCGGGGGGAAGGTGGAGGGGCTTTCATGGTGGCGGCGGAGACTGAGCAGGCCTGGGGAAAAAAGTTTTCATGCCTTGGAAGTTTTCAAAGGCATAGAGGCTGATCGGGGTAGAGGACGGGCTGGCTTTTCTGGCTTCCGCGCCTGCTGCAGGGAACTTGGGTTGTCCTAGGACCCCGAAGAGAAGCTGGAGCAGGGAAGATGGCCCGAGAGTGCCTACTATGTGCACTGGGAGGCTCAGGTTTATTCAAGCCTCAGAATAACCTCAGGGGAGAGGTCACAGGGCTGGCGAGAGGAGGCTCTGGGATTTGCGCCCAAGACCCACCCACCCCAGGCCGTGCTTGCTTCCTCCTAAGCCACTCTCCATCTGTACTCCGTAAACACTGTAGCCCAGCGTCAGTGTGGGCTGGGATGATCCCAGCTTCCCAGGTCCTCAGTGTGAGGTCGGCTTCTCATAGCCCAGGAAGCCCCCCTGTGGCTGGGAGAGCAGCCCCAGGACAGAGTCCTCTTCTTCAGGCTGCAACTTGACCTGCCAACCCCCCACCCCCACCCCACAGCCAGCCCTCTGAACCCAGCAGTTGAGGTTCTAGAAGTGCATATGGTTCTATGAGGGGAGAGCCTGGGATGACCCACTCCAGTGGATCTGTAGGGGACTCGGGGCAGGTCTGAAGTTTCCTTCAACAAGCATTTTGTAACTTGCAGCTTGACTGGGGACATGCGTGGGTAAGGTAGGGGACCCAGAGAGGAGCAGGAGCCCCAGGCAAATCCTACCTACTGGGCCGCTTGGCTTCCTTTGCCAAGACAAGGAGCAGGGACTTGGACTTTTCCGTCCTTCCCTTTAATCTGCTTTCTGCAAAGAGTGGCAGAGATGAAGCTCCAGGAATCTCTCCTGACACTGCGGAGGGGTGGGGAAAGGAGGCCTGGTCGTGGGAGGGACGAATTCTCCTTCGGTTTTGAAACCACTTGGAAAGAAGGGCAGCATCCGTGATTGTGACCATCTTCCACGAATCTGCTCACAAAGCCTTTTCCATCAGAGCCCTTGTTGGGTTTTGCCTCACGCATTCACGAACAATTATTTACGGATCCCCCCCACCCACGACCAGCACCCAGGCAGTTTAAGGTGCTTGGGAACTGGGTAATGATCAAGAGACAAAATCTTTGTCTTCATGGATCTTCCACATTGGATGGGAAAACAGTTAATTCAAACAAATTAAACAAGTGTATTTGTTATCAGCCACCCCTGCCTCTTGCCACTGGATTGAATTGGTGCCCTTCTCTGCCTCGCACTGTGTCCCAGAGAGGTTGAATCCCCTCAACCACAGGTAAGGGATCCAGGCTCACCTGCCCTCCAGCTTCAGGTAGGTTTGGCCAGTGGAAGGCGCTGGTGGAGGCTGGAGGCAGGAAGAGAGACATCTGGGCATTTCTTCCCCAGCTGCTTCCTGCTTCGATGGTGTAGTCTTGGCTCCCCAGGGGCACCTTCCACTGCACTGCAGCTCTCCCTGGGCTCTGGCACCCCCGTTCCCTTCCCTGTCCCCTTTAGGCCTAAATATGGTTCTAGCTTCCCACTGTTGCTAACCTGGGGTGTCTCAACATCCCTCATTAGTCCCTAAACCCTGCCCATTCCCCCCAAAATAGTCCGCTCATTAAATTTCCTTCAAAATCCCGGCCAAATGTGCTTCTGTTTTTTCCAAAGATCTTGTCTGATAACAAAGAAATATGTAAGATGAAAAATAAGGTCAGGTAAGAGGGTGGACAGATGGGCATATGGTTTTACATAGGGTGGCTAGGGACAGTGTCTGAGAAGAGGACATTTGAGCCAAGAAATTAAAATAATGAGAGGCTAGAGGTGTCAGTGTCTGGGAAAAACAGCCAGTGCAGAATAGCCAGTGCAAAGGCCCTGAGGTCAGAAACGCTCAGTGTGTTGAGGAACATCAGGAAGGCCAGTGAGGCTGAGCAGGGAGAGAGGGGGACAGAGAGAGTAGGTGGCTGTTGGAGGGTAGATCATCCATCTTTAAGCAATTCCCTATAGGCAAGGCAGGGGTTAATTATCCCTCTTTCTCGATCTAACCCTTTTCCCTAAAAGCAGTTAGGGTTTCTACTCGGAGAGGGAGAATTGATGCAGGACATCTGGCACCCTAGCCAGCTCAGCGGAGCTGGCGGACCTGCCGCCTCCTCCTTGGTGGTGTTGGTGCTGCGGCAGCCAGCTGAAGAATCAGCAGGCTGGATGACAGGCAAGGAGGGGGACCTCCAACACCCACCAGAGGCTCCAATAGCCAAAAAGGCTGGACAACTGCTGAGGAGACACCTGTGCCTTGGTGTCTCCTTCACACTTAGGACTAAATGTGGAACCCCATTTCCTATGCCTAGGTCAATTTCTTGCGAATTTCCTAGGCCTCAACTCCATGAATGGACTA